>JAEQML010048424.1:0-53784 GCA_016904865.1 Pissodes strobi | reverse complement strand
GGTGTGTGTTGTAATCGCCGGTGCTGTGATACGTAACTGAAGGGACCAACGGTAAGTTAGCTCCAACAATCCGTACGATCTTGTCAGGGTTTCCAATTCATTCTAAACTCATATAATTTCAATTGTTACGTCCGGTAGCATTCATTTTCAATTGTTACGTTCGGTAACATTTTTGGTCCTTCGAGCCGGATTTTTCAAAAGTTTTAATATTTTTCAATGCGTTTGTTTGAGCATAGAATAATATATTCTAAATACTTGTAAAATAACGATCTAAAATCATTTATTTTAATCGTCCATTTAAATTCACTAAACGATAGACAGGTTTTTTGTAACTCCTTTTTTGTTGACACTAAATTCTCCGGCTTGCTTATCGTGTAGCGTTTTAAAATAAATAAAGTGTTTTTTCTTATTTTGTATTAGCGTTCTTAACATATCATTTTGTTGACTACAACGAAATATTCTCCTTTTTTTATCCTCAACTATTGTACTTTGCAGCGTTAACTTTAAAATGCTCTTTACGCCGATATAAATTTAAAATTCAGGTTTTATTCCGTTTACAGTAAAGTCCCGATAATTTATGCATATCATTGTGCATGCAGTTAATAATAATAGCAGTGTACCGAGTTGATTCAAATATTATTTCAAATTCTCTAAATCAACTAAATTGAATTCGTCCTTTTCATCTCATCACGTATATTTTTTGTAACTTTGCACACATTGTTCTTTAAAATAATTCAGTCAATGTCAAATAAAAGCAAACAACTGTGTGCAACGCGGGATCTGTGTATGGATCAACTTGATGAACTTATTGCTTTGGGTGCAACTGTGCAAGCTGATAAAACCATACTTCCCAGATTCAAAATGGGCTGTGAAAAGCTTACGCAAATATACGATGATTTTGAACACTATCACAAATCTCTTATTCAAGAATTAGCTATAAGCAAAGACCCTGACTACGCTGAAGATAAGGCTGTAAGAACAACCTTTATGGAAAAATATTTAACAGTTAAAGAAATTTTTATCAATAATTCTCCCGACTTGACAGTTAAGGTTCAACCTTCAGTCACTCCAAATCCAAATGGCAAGTTTCCTAAAATAACTTTACCAACATTCAATGGTGTTTACAAGGATTGGCCCACATTTTTCGATTTATTTTCTTCTTTAGTAGATAAAAATGCTAGCCTTTCTGACGTGGAAAAATTCCAATATTTGCGTTCTTCTCTTAGTTCGGAACCATTAAATATGATAAGATCTTTACCATTAACTGATACTAATTATGCTATAGCGCTTCAAACGTTAACTTTTCGTTATGAAAACAAACGATTGATGGCTGATACTTATTGGCTCTCAATTTGTGAAGCTCCAAAACTAAATAATGATTCTCCTAATGCTTTAAGAAAACTTTTAGACACATTCACAGAGAACTTAGCAGCGCTAAAAAATCTTAATTTACCTGTTGATGAATGGAGTTTTGTATTATTTCATACTTTAAAACAAAAACTCGATTCTGCTACTATCAAACGTTTCGAATTGCAAGAAGCTTCAACAGAAATTATGACTTATTCGAAACTTAAGGAGTTCTTACAAAAACAATGTGTTGCACTCGAATCAGCCGCTCTTTCTATTCCATGTTCCAAACCTATTCCTAAATTTCCACGTCAACCGCCAAAGCCCTTCAATTCTCGGCAAGACCCTCTGTCATTTTTTACTAACACCGATCGAGATGTTACTCAAAAGATAGTATGTGCTTATTGCAAAGCTGATCATAAAATCTATAAATGTCCTACCTTCCTAGATAAGTCTGCTCAAGATAGATTTAAAATTGTGATGGACAGGAAGTGGTGTGTCAATTGTCTTCATACAGCCCATCAAATCTCGTCATGTAGCTCGACATTCACTCGTCGAAATTGTCACGCCAGACATCATTCGCTTCTTCACGGTGGGGAAACACCAAACTCAAATAATTCTGTTAGTTCACCTCAAGCACCTGTCAATATAAAGATCGTTCAGTTGCACGGAAATTCTCAACTTAATTCCCTGTCTCACTTTATTCCTTCCAATTCTACTGTTCTACTTTCAACAGCCCAATTAGAAATTCGTGATTCCATGGGAAATTTTCAAACTGTTCGTGCATTGATTGATAATGGTAGTCAGACAAGCATTATGACTCAGCAGTGTTATCGTCGCTTGCGATTGCCAGGCTCTAAAATTTCCTTATCAAGTTTCGGTATTGGACAAACTCCCTCTACGTCTTCATGTCGCGTTTCGTGTGTCATTCGACCTGTCAATGAACCGTCCTTCACACTAAACTTAGATGCTATTGCTTTGCCCAAAATTTGCTCAGAAATGCCAAATACATTTATACCTGTTGATAGATGGAAACATGAGTGATGTAATTATCATTGAAGATTAACTTTTTAAAAAAGTAATTTTATTCAAAATAATTCTACACAAAAAGTTTTGACTATCAAAATAACGACGATCTGTATCTTTCGAGAATTAAATGATAAGTAAAACGTAAAATGTAATTATGTGACCTAATGATATAAAATGCCGATTCTGCTAACTTATAAATATTGTGTATACAATTAATAAAAATAATAACAATTGATCGGCAGAAAAGTTGGGTCATCGGGTTATCGGCCTGGTTGCATCACATAACTCCTCCCTCCTCAAGTTCGGAAAATAAGGGCCGCAGTGGTTGATCGTTTTTCCGACTCTCTTCTGAAGGGTCGTCTGTGAGGGCCTTCTTGCAGAGGTGATTTCTTTGGGATAAAACAGGCTTGTTCCATTTCTTCCATCCAATATACAGCAGGATTCCGCATACAAGGGCGGCAATGGATGAAATTGGAGCGATCCAAAGGTTCGTCGAGTTTTCGGGAGTTTCCAGAGGGTGCAACTGGATTGTTGACAATATTTTCTGGGCTGTCTTCAATTCATCCAAGTTTATTTCTTCGAGAGTTAACTTGGAAATATTGTTGCTACTTTGGACATTCGAAAACTTTGGCAGTTCTAACACATATTGAAGTTGTGTTTTTCTTTCGCCTTCGTTTGTTTTGTTATCTATCTCAACAGGGCACATAGATAGAGTAACAATACTCGGTTCAGAGATTTTGTAGAGTCCTCGCTGACATTTGTCTCGTGCAATTATCTCGTTCACAGGAATGACCAAAATTTCGTTACCATTTAGGCGTTGAATGGTATTTTTTTGGTAGTTAACATTGATTAATGGACACATATTGTTTGACGTTGTTAGCAGCTCGAAGAGGCAACGTTCGTCTTTCGATAGGGCGGTTTGCTTGCAGATAAAAAGGTCTTCTAGTTGCGGGCATTCTTCTTCCGTGGTCCAGTAATCTTCTTTTGTGAGTAGGACGTAAGGATTAGATAGGAGAATGGTTTTGTTTGCAACAGGTATTGGGTAAAGTTTGTAAAGGATATAGTTATTGGGCAAAACAATTGGTGTGTGTATTGAAAATAAAACTGAGTTATTTTTAATAATAACTTGGACAGATAAATAGTTATAAAAGTTTATTAGTTCTTTAAATTCAGGTATCCGATTTGGACCGTATATACTTTTTATATCTTCTATTAATGTTACAAGTTGGTTAGGATTGAGTATTGAGTTGTGCATTTTATTTACATGAGCAAATGAGATTGCATTTTCGATATTATTTATTACAGAATTTAGAGTGTTTAATTGCAACATTATATTGTCCAAAATTAAAGACATATATAAGGCATTAGATAGATCTAACTGGCTCTTTTCTAGTAAATTAATTTTCTCTACTATAATTATTTGGTTAGTATTTATTTTTTTTAAATTTTTAGTATATTCCTGTGTAACAGTGGATAGAATTGATTGTTCTTTGTAAAAGTTTTCGTTTAAGTTTTCTTGGTTTTTTGTTAGCATCTCGAAATAATTATTATAACGAGTTTCATCGTCTGAGTCTAGAGTGCCGAAGAGCCACTTGTCGACTTGGCCAATTACATTAAGGAGGCCTCTTTTTGGTCGATTGGGTTTGTGAAAAATTTTGGTGTTTCTTAAAATTGTCTGTAGATATTCATAGGTTTGATTAAACTTATAAGAAGTAAGAATTGAAAAGCTTTCATTTTGCTTTGTATTGAAAATAGTTTTGTTTGCTTGGATCAAAATATTTTTTATATTAAATAGGGGAGTCTCGATTTCTGTAAGATTTATATGAAAAGTGGATGTGTGCTGAGTAGCAGATATATAGGTTTTTCCTATGGCCGTTGGTAGTATGGGGTTTCTAATGCTTTTAACTTCTAAGTTCGTAGCGATGGGTAGAAGGAGCAGGAATGGGATGATTTGTATCATCTGAAACAATTATACGTTGTGGTTTTAATAAGTTTTTGTGGATTTGCCTATTCTGGATAGCTACAACATTACTTTTCTCTACAATAGGTTTGTTTACTTTTTTATATTTGTCTGACTCTTTAACTTTTGATTTCTGTGGGAAGGTTTTTGTAAAGAGTGGCTTGTTAGGATCGATATTTACTGGATTTCGGTTTTTATTTATTTTATCTAAGGAAGATTGTCGTTGTGAGGTTAATTTTTCGTGAAGTTCTTGGCTAATTATTTTAATATTTTCTGCATGTTCTTGCATGTATTGAGAAAGAGTTTGATCGTTTGAAAGCTCTAAAGGGTTTTTATAATCTAATTTTCCTCTGACAATTTGAAATGGGGTATATTTGGATGCACTATGCGTAGAGTTGTTATAGGAAAGAATGGCATAATTCATTAAAATTGTTATATTTTCTTTTGGCTTTTGGTGCTTAAGGGTGAGAATAATTTCATTTAAAGTGGAATGAAGACGTTCTATTGGACTATTAGAGTTGGGGTTGTGGGGGGTGCAATAATGGATTTCGATTTTGTGCAAGGAACATAGGTTTTGAATAATTTCGTTTTTAAACGATGTGCCATTATCTGTAGTGATTTTTCGGGGGAGTCCGTAATGGTTAAAATAAGTAATAAGTTTGTTTGCTACTTCGATTCCTGTGGGTGTTAAAAGAGGGTATGCTTGTCCTAGTTTAGAAAAGCTGTCAATCACAGTTAGAAAGGAAGTACAATGTGTTTTATAGATATCTATATAGATGTGGTCAAAAGGTTCGTAACCAATAGGGGTGGGTTTAAAAATTATTTTATTGGGGTGCCTTTCGTACTTGGTTTTTTGGCAAATTTCGCAAAGATTTACATACGTTTTGACGTCATTTTCTAGATTCGGCCAATAGAAGTTTTTCTTAAGTGATATAATATTTTCTTGAATACCTCGGTGGGACGTTTTGGTCTCGTGATAGTACTTAATCTTTAATTGTTGTTCTTCTACGTCTGTTATGTCTTCTAGAATGGTATTGGATATGTAAAGGTTAAATGAATTATTTTTAAAATATTTCTGAAAAATGTTGATTATAAGTGGTTCGAGAGATTTATTTATGAAGTGCAAGCAATATGTAGTTTTGGGTATAAAATATTCTTTAATAATTGCACAGAGATCTTCTTCAAACGGATCATTTTTCAAAAATATAATAGTTCTTTGTTTATCAAAAATAAATTCTTTTTGGACCTTGATTTTATTATTGTTGGAATATCTAAATATAATTTGATTTTTATAAATATTTAACGCTTTTTGAACGTATGGGGCGCCAATAACAGGGTTTTCTGAGCTTGAGTGTTTAGTTTCTAGGTCGGTAGAGGGTTGTGCTGGTCGTAGTATTATATCCGAAATTATATATTATATTTTCGTTCTTTGGTTTTTCGGAAAGTGTGTTAAGAATTTCGTCAAGTTCTTCAGGCGGTAGTTCGGGAATTTCCTCGGGATCAAAATTAGGGATGATTGACATTTGATCGTCTTCGATTGGATTAATTTGTATGCGAGATAGACAGTCGGCATTAGAATTTTGTTTCCCTTTTTTATACACGATTTCGTAGTCGTATTCCTGAAGTTTGAGTCTCCAACGAGTGAGTTTAGAATTAGGCTCTTTAACAGAAAATAGCCATTGTAACGGTTTGTGATCTGTGACAATTTTGAATTTGGTCCCATAAAGATAGGGGCGGAAATATTTGGTAGCCCAAACTATAGCTAAAAGTTCGCGTTCGATGGTGCTATAGTTTATTTCTGCGGGATTTAGGGTGCGTGAAGCATATGCGATTGGCAAATCATTGCCAATAGGGCCTTGAGACAAAATTCCACTGATAGCGACGTTTGAAGCGTCCGTGGTAAGAACGAAGGGTTTTGTGAAATCTGGATGTTGAAGTACAGGGTCGTTCATTAGTATAGTCTTGCAGATTTCGAAACTATGGACAAATTGAGGGGTGTGTTCCACTTTTTTATTCTTCTTAAGGCAATTTGTTAATGGTTTCGTTAGGTGTGCAAAATTTTTTATAAATTTCCGATAGTAGCCAATTAAACCTAAAAATGACTTAATGTCACGAGATGTTTTTGGCAATGGAAATTTTTGGATAGCTGCTATTTTTTTTGGATTTGGTTTTACGCCTTCAGGTGTAATGACATGACCCAAAAATTCTACAGTTTGCAAAGAAACTCACATTTATCAAGCTGGATTTTAAGGTGGCTTTCCTTGAGTTTTTGAAAGACGGCTTTTAAATTTGAAATATGTTCTTGTAAGGAGGTAGAAAAGACAATGATGTCGTCCATATATACTAAACAGATTTTACCCTGGAGATCTTTAAGAACGTTGTCCATGAGTCTTTGGAAGGTTGCAGGGGCGTTTTTGAGGCCAAAGGGCATTCGGAGGAACTCGTAGTGTCCATTTTCGACACTGAAAGCAGTTTTCTCAATGGAGTTTGGGTGCATGGCTATTTGATGAAAGCCAGATGCTAAATCCAATGTGGTGAAATATTGGCTGCGGCCAAGTTTATCAAGAATATCGGAAATGTTGGGGATGACGTAACGATCTGAAATAGTTTTCTCGTTAGTTTTACGATAGTCTATAACTATTCTCCATTTTTGTTTCATAGAAGCGTCAGCCTTTTTGGGAACGACCCAGACGGGGCTGGACCAAGGGCTTGAAGACGAACGAATAATACCATTTTCCAACATTTCAGAAATTTGTTTTTGTACTTCTTTTTTATGTACAAAAGGGTACCTGTACGATTTAGTATAAACTGGAATATTGTCTGTGGTCTTAATTTCATGTTTAACTGTATTTGTACAAGATAGTTTTTCGCTTGGCCTGTGTAAAACTTCTGGAAATTGAAGGATGACTTTCTTAAGGGAGGCTTTTTCTTCACTATTCAAATGATCTGTACGGATAAGTGAAAAGTCTTGGTTATGATCGGAATTGTCATATGTGTGAAAGTTGGACGTTATTTGTTCGATATTAAATATCTCGAAATTTTGGGAATTAAAAACTTGAGCTACTTCCCTAATTGAATCTGGATAGAATTCTAAAACAATGTTTTCGTTGCTTTGATTTCGAAGTTCCAAAGGGATAGTGCCATTTCGAACTTTTAAAAGCGAACCTGGGATTTCAATATGTTGGGCGGTGCGTAAATGAGGAATATACAATTCGGTTTCATCGGGTATATCAGTATATATGTTTTTTATTATTATAGATAAGGGTGGTATTTCTATTTTTTGTAAGTCAAAATTGTCTCTGTAATAAATAGGTATTTCAATCGTATCGTTTTTTAGAAGTCTATTTGTTATATCGATATTAAGACCTAATTTGCGTAAATCTCTAATACCTATTATTCCATCGAAATAGTCATGAAAACTATATAAAATTAATTCGAGTTCATTGTTTATATTGAATTCTTTTAATAGAGGGATTTTTGCCTTACTCTGGGTGTTGGTGTTGCCGGTACAAGTTACTAGGGTGTGTTTACAAGGAAAAATTAATTGTGAAAAATATTCTTCCGCTATAGATGGTCTGATTAAAGATGTGTGGCTACCCGTATCGATGAGAAATTTGGCTGGGGGATTTTGAAGCTGAATGTAGGGAAGAGAGTTGACTTGAAAGCTATTTAGATTTAGGACGGATTTTCGTTTAGAAAGTCGTTGTGAAAATTTTCTTCTTGTAAATCTAGCGGATTTTCATAATTTTGAACATATTCTGTTTCTTCATAATATTCGGGAGGTTCGAAACAGTTTTGATATTCTTGTTCTTCAGGGGAATGTTCAAATTCTTGTTGTGATTGAGTTGGGCTATCTGCTAGATAGGCTAAGTCAGTAAATGGGTGACGGTTTTGGAAATATGAGCTTTGATTTCGGGGCAATTGCCTTTGTACATTGCGGCTTTGAATTGAGCGCATGTGAACGTCTGTGTTTCTACTCATTGCCGAGGGCATTCTACTGGTTGTAGACATTGGGGTTGGGGGACTTGTCAATTTTTTTGAATTTTCTTTAGAAAATACATTTTTTGGCTTGCCAAAAACTTGCTCGTTAGTGGGAAAATGTTGACGTACTGGTTGTGGTTGAATATTTATAGGTTGCCTTGGAAATGGTTGTTTAGGTATTGTGCCTACGTTACTTGAAAATTGGGGTTGAATGTTATCGTTATTATTTGGCACTGGGAAGTGGTTAGCAAAAGGTTGTTGAATTGGTGGAGGCATATAGCTGAAGTTTTGGCGGTTGTTTATTTGGGGGGGTGTTCTATTTTGTGGAATATAGGGCTCTTGTCGTGGGAAATAGGTACGAGCATTTATTTGTTGTTCGATAAGGGAGTGGTTTAGGACAATTGAACCTGCGTCGTCGATATTTTTTGGATTGTTTAACATTAAAATTGTTCGAAGCTCGCTAGGAGAGTTAGACATTAAAACTGTAACGGCTGTTAATTCTGTTTGTTCCATTAGGGCGTCTTTTGTGCCCTGATTTAGAGAATCATCAGCAGCAATTTTTAACGAAATACGTGATTTTAATACTTTTAATCTTTCTATAAAGTCTAAAATGGGCTCTCTTCGAGATCGAGTCAAAAAATTTAGCTGTTGAGCGAGTACTTGTCGGTTTATTCTATCACCAAATCGTTGTCTTAAAGCGTCTTTTATTTTAGGCCAGGTCGTCAGATCTGGTCTGCAAAGTATAAAATCGCCTGCTTCTTCGGTTAGTTTAGAGCAAATTGAAGCAAACACAAATTCTTTAAGAGATTCATCTACAGTACCTATATAATATCTATTGTAAAATTTATCTACGCTTGAAATAAAAAATTCCAAGTGGTCACTGTTGCCTGTAAATGTTTTAAGTGTGTGAGCAATCTCTTTTGCGGCTGTAAGGGTAGTCATGTTTGAAAGAGAAATATTTGAAAGGCTTTGTGTAAGATTGTCAATTTCACTATGTGGCATTAAAATTTAATTAATGTAAACGAATTATCGCACTTTTAGTAATTTAAAATGTACACACAGCAATTTTAATAAAAAATAAATTTCTAATAAATTTAATTCTAATAAATGTAACGAATTATCGAACTTTTAGTAAATTTAAAATATACACACAGCAATTATTGTAAAACAAAAATTGAATGGGAGTGGAAAGGAAAACTCACTTACGGTTTTTTCTTGTTCGTAACTGTGGTTTTCTTGCCTTGGGTTGGTCTATGTCTCAGCAAACAGTTGAAACTGACGATTTTCTGGGCGTCGGCAACGTTTTCTTATGGGACTGCTTGCAAAACCAGGAATCTCTGAGACACCTACACGAACGACTGCGCCAGTGATGTAATTATCATTGAAGATTAACTTTTTAAAAAAGTAATTTTATTCAGAATAATTCTACACAAAAAGTTTTGACTATCAAAATAACTACGATCTGTATCTTTCGAGAATTAAATGATAAGTAAAACGTAAAATGTAATTATGTGACCTAATGATATAAAATGCCGATTCTGCTAACTTATAAATATTGTGTATACAATTAATAAAAATAATAACAATTGATCGGCAGAAAAGTTGGGTCATCGGGTTATCGGCCTGGTTGCATCACATAACTCATGTGAAACACCTCAAGCGGATCCCAAGTTTAACGAACCAGGTCCAATTCATCTTTTGTTAGGTGCAGATGTTTTTCCTCAGCTTCTTAGACCGGGTTTTATTCCAAGTTGTAATGATAGTGCTGAAGCCTCCTATATTAACACTATCTTTGGGTACGTTCTTTGTGGAAAAGTCATTGTGCCCTCAGTCTCACCTACTCAGGTCAATTCGTTATTCGCATCTCCAGAATATTCTCTCGATGTTACTTTGAAAAACTTTTGGGCATTAGAGGAGGTTCCGAATGCAACTCAGATTGCTCCTGAGGATGCATTGTGCGAACAATCTTACGTTGAAGGTTATTCTCGAAGTGACACCGGCCGCTACATCGTAGCTTTACCTTTCAAAGACTCTGAACCTTTGTTAGGTGACTCTCGAAATACGGCGCTTCGCCGACTCTATTCCCTGGAGCGCAGGTTACACCAAGATCCTATTCTATATAAAGCATATTGTGATTTCATGCAGGAGTATTTGGACTCTGGTCATGTGCCTTTCTACTCCGCTGGATAATCCATCGAAGGCATATTACATTCCTCATCACGGAGTTTTCAACTCGAATAGTATTAAACCTAAACTTCGTGTGGTATTTGATGGTAGCAGTAAAACTACCAATGGAAGTTCTCTCAATGACTGTCTTCTCACTGGTCCTAAATTGCAAAAAGACATATTTTCAATTTTGTTAAAAATCCGACTTCATTATGTCGTCTTCACCGCTGATATCCGTCAGATGCATAGGCAAATTCTGGTCCAGCCTTACCATCAAAACTATCAGCGGATTCTATGGCGATTTTGTAAAAATAGCCCTATTCAAGATTACACTCTTCGCAGTGTAACATACGGCTTGAGTTGTTCGCCATACCTTGCCTTGCGCACCATAGTTCAGTTAGCCCAGGACGAGCAGGAAACCTTTCCTAGGGCAGCGTCTCTCCTAAAATTGGATATCTTTGTAGACGATGTGGTTAGTGGTTGTTCTTCTTTATCTGAGGCTCAAACCCTCAAAGACGAGCTCATTTCTATGCTAAAGAAAGCTGGATTCGAACTCCGAAAATGAGCTAGTAATCGTAGAGAGCTTCTAAGTATGATTCCTGAATCTCATCAGCAACAGCAACCACAGGAATTCGATAATAATGAAATATCAGCTATTAAAGTTCTGGGTCTTCGATGGATCTAGATGTATGTATTTTCCTACTCTGTCGCGATCAAAAATGATTGTTGCACCAAGCGATCTATTCTTTCAGAATTGGCACGTATTTTTGATCCTCTCGGGTTTCTCTCTCCACTCACGTTTTTTGCAAAATTTCTAATCCAACACTTATGGAGTCTGGGTCTTGAATGGGATCAAGAACGTCCAGAAGATGTTTTGGAAAAATGGTCTCAAATACAACTCGGAACTTTCTTTGTTAAGTAACCTTCATGTTCCTCGTTGTATAATCCCAAAAGACGCATGTACGTTTGAACTGCACGGCTTCTCCGATAGTTCTGAGCGTGGATATGCCGCTGTTATATATTTGCGCTGTGAAACGTCCACTGGTGAAATAAAGGTTTCCTTTGTTTGTGCTAAGTCGAAGGTAGCTCCACTTAAACGCATTTCCTTACCTCGTTTGGAACTTGCGGTGCTGTTCTGCTGTCAAATCTCATGTATGTCGTTTCAACTACATATTCCAATCTTTCCTCCTGTCCTATATTTGCTTGGACTGATTCTAGCATTGTCCTTGCATGGTTACGAAATTCTCCACATTTCTGGAAAACTTTCGTGTCCAATCGAGTCAGTTATATCCATGATCGAATTGCGTCGTCTCGTTGGTTTCATGTAGGATCAGCGGACAATCCTGCCGATTGTGCTTCTCGAGGATTACTCCCAAAAGCTCTTCTCAGCCATTCACTTTGGCTAGATGGTCCTTCATGGTTACAGTTATCTCCTGACAATTGGCCAAATCAAAATCTTAACTTTTCTAAATCTGATGTTGTCTCTGAGAAAGCTCGGAAGATTGTTCTTGTCGCTGAGAATTCTCCAAATCTTTTTGAGGCACTTTTGAACAAATTTTCCTCCATTTCAAAAATCAAACGTATTCTAGCCTATTGTTTACGCTTTCTTTCAAATTCCAAGAGGTCCTCTGAGAACATACGTGGTAGGATTACTTCAAGGGAACTCCACCTAGCTCTTCTGCCTCTTATTCGATATGTTCAAACCGTTGCCTTTTCTGGAGAGATTGAGAAAATGAAATTTGAAAAAAATGCCAAAGGTATTTTCAAAACTTAGTCCCTTCATCGACAAAGAGGATATTCTTAGGGTGGGCGGACGGCTTACTCATTCTGGCTTGCTCTATGATCAGAAATATCCAATTCTCTTACCTCAAAAACACGTTCTCACTTATCGCATTATCGAGAGTTTTATCGTGACAATATGCACGTTGGTCTTCAAGGCTTACAATTTCTGTTATCTCAACAATTCTGGATTTTATCTTCCCGTCGAGCCATTCGACATTGCCTTTCTCGGTGTATTCGTTGTTTTAGAATCAATCCTACCTCTTTCGAACCTCCTATGTGCGATCTACCCTCTACGCGTATCAATCAATTGAAAGCATTTCAGTGTGTTGGCGTGGACTTTGGTGGCTCTTTCAACATAACTCTTAGTAAAGCTAGAGGCTCAAGGGCACAAAAGGCGTACTTATGTCTATTTGTATGCTCTACCACCAAAGCTGTGCATTTGGAGCTTGTTTCCGACTTATCTTCAAGTTGCTTCATTGCTGCTCTAAGGCGATTGGTCGCTAGGCGAGGTAGTTGTACTCATATTTTTTCGACAACGGTACTAATTTTGTTGGAGCCTATCGAACGCTGTCTAACTCCATGCGCGTTGCTGCAGAAGGAGAACAGATTAAGTGGTCGTTCAACCCTCCTTCAGGACCCCACTTCGGAGGACTGTTCGAATCTGGCATTAAATCCGTCAAATTTCATTTAATCCGAAAGGTTGGTGCTCAGGTACTCACGTATGAGGAATTCTACACGGTTTTAGTTGAAATCGAATCAATGCTAAATTCACGTCCACTTTGCCCTCTAAGTTCGGATCCAACAGACCTATCTGTTCTTACTCCCGGCAATTTCCTCACTCTCGAACCTCTCACATCTGTCCCTGATGACGACCTAACTCACCTTCCTTTAAATCGTCTGAATCGATGGCAATTAATTCAGCGCATTCAGCAAGATATTTGGCGCAGGTGGAAGGACGAATATCTTCACACATTGCAACAGAAAACGAAATGGTTACAACAACCCGTCTCTGTACAACCAGGTACATTGGTTATTATTAAAAGCGATAACGTACCTCCGTTGCATTGGAGTCTGGGACGAATTGAACAGGTATTTCCTGGCTCGGACGGTATTGTTCGTGTAGCTTGTGTAAGAACAGTACAAGGAGTCGTGAAGCGACCTCTTGTAAAACTCTGTCCTTTACCGATTTCTTAATAATAAAATGCTTCACATTTTAGGTGGACGGCATGTTCTAGCCACACCTATATATCTAAGTAGTTATAAGTTTAATCAGTTTATAATTTAGTTATGTTTTCTTATTTAATTCAACTTCAAATTTTCCATGCTCAAACAACATATATTATTGTTTAAATATATCGGGTTGCATATATTCGCGATAATAGTTGTTGGACGTATTTTACTTGAAATCCCAAATACGCGCGCACGCACGGAACGTCGCGCGCCAGCCGAAGCAGTACGACACATGGTACCATAGAAGTACGACAGCCAGCTCGACTCGATCCAAAAACCTAAGACAGCTTCCTCCGAGAAAACCCGCACGTATTTTCCGACATTCTAAACGGTGTGTGTTGTAATCGCCGGTGCTGTGATACGTAACTGAAGGGACCTACGGTAAGTTAGCTCCAACAATCCGTACGATCTTGTCAGGGTTTCCAATTCATTCTAAACTCATAGAATTTCAATTGTTACGTTCGGTAGCATTCATTTTCAATTGTTACGTTCGGTAACACAATGTGTAATATATACGTAGCCTCAAATATAACTTCATAACATATAATGTTGGGAAAAGGGGACATGGAGTGTCAAATGTTAGGAGAAACTGGCCTAAAATGACATACCCTGAGCAAAACATTTCCCAAAACTTGGAAATAAAATATTTAAGCATTCATTTAGAGTTTAATGGGTTCGTTTGTTTATGCCGCTTCCTATTAGAGGCCCAAAACCTTAAACTTTTACATTTTGAAACAATTACACCCAAATTAATAAAAAACTGTGCAGTATGTCGTTTTAGGCTTACACTAGGGTAAAATGACTTAGGTAGTCTTTCTATAGAAAAGGTTGAAAATACAAAAGTAAGAAGTATTACAAAAGAGTTTTATTTTAAAAACAAAAAAGTAAACAAAAGTAAAAGGGCCAACACACCCAACTAGGACGTAAAAACTAAAGACCTTACAAAAAGATAACAAAAAAATCAGTGCGGCCAGTTCAAACCCTGCGCGCGAGCTGCTGATGTGGCTTCGGGGGTTCTAAGTGAAATGTCTGGATTACGTGCCCTAAAGCTCAAAAGCCAGTCTCAACCAGCCATTTTTTAATTGTATTGAATCTGTGGGGTAACTTGTTCCTTTCAGCTAATTGGAATGCCAACTGTCTTACTTCTTTTGTGTTCAACCCAAACATGCATGTTTCCAATTTTTTAATATGTTCTGCTATTTCGCATTCAAGTTCTTCAGAAAATGTAGGTTGGTAGCGACCTAACCCTTTCATGAAACCTTTTATTTTTTAATTTTTATCTTGTGCCCGGCGTCTGAGTGTTGCTTGAGGTACCCCATATCTTTTAGACGCTGCCAACCAGCCCATATCACCGTTTTGCACCGCTTGAATAGCCTCCTTCATGCTCGCCTCGCTCCAGTTTTGACGGGCCAACCATATTATCTGAAATCAAAATTAAAATTGACTTTAGTCTAAAATGACATGGTATGTCATTTTACCCCAACACCGTGTATGTCATTTTGCCCAAAATAACGATTTCTTTGAAATTATTAAAAATATATATATTTAAAAAAATAAAATAAAAGTTTAATTGCATTAAAATAAAGAAAAAAGTCTATTTGTTTACCTGTACTAAGCCCCCTTAGGCTTACTGCACCTCGTCTATTATGACAGCCAAATTAGGTGACGACACAAATATTTTTTTGGGTCGAGAAAAACGACTTGTTGGTATTTTGTTAAGACGCGTGCCGCCTGCGACGCTGAATAAACTTGACTGAAGTCCCGGATGAAAAACAATTGCAATTATGATTTTAGGGTGACGGTGTCACGTGTTAAAGTAGCAATATGGTCGATATGTCATTTTACCCGAGTATGTCATTTTAGGCCAGTTTCCCCTATATCGGAATTAATTAAGTCTACAAAATGTTTGTAAATTCCGGATTTAGTGATAAATAATTCAAAATGTTTTTGAAATATTATTTCAATTTGTATTTCTAAATATACACAACTGTTATTTGGCATTTTTGAATTGCCAAGAATGTCTTCATTTGCGTTTTTGTATGCCTCTCTGTTTTATTATTTTTAGTAATGTAACTTAATGATTTCCTTAAATGCGCAATTTAACTGCCTTTTTTTTATAATATTTTAAATAGAACACGCCATATTTTATGATATGAAATTGAAGGGTAGTGCATATTTAAGCATAACCTTTCAAAAAATGCGTTACAATATTAAAATTGTAAGATTTGAAAGTTTGTCCTTGATAACATCGCAAACGACCACATTACTCTGTAAAAAATTATGTGCCTCACCTTTATAAGCACACAACTGAGGTGAAACTTCTGAAAGGGATATTAGGAATTGAATAGGTTTTTTAATTTTGTTTTTTTTTTTATTTTATTTTTAATTTTTTTTTATTATTTATTTTGCTTTGGAGTAAAAAATAATTGAACCTGTTTAATTTTACTATTTTTTAATTTTACTTACCACAAAAAACAAAATAAAATATTTTTATAGAATAAAAAATTTCAAGCTACTTTTCATGGCTTGCTCTCTATTATCAGCCTCACTCCGTTCGGCTGTTAAACACGAGCGCGCCATGAAAAGTATCACTTTTCCTCCATATAAAATAATATACTATTATTGCACTTTATTCGTTTGTCCCTACAGTTTTTTGCTGCACAACTTTGCCCAGGAATAGTGAAAACACGTCAAAGTTAATAAATTACACTAGAAAATAACTGCTATATCTTAAAATCTAAAAAATTAATCTACGATTCTAAGAAAACTGACAGAAACTACATAATACACATCGCCATTGAACTATAAACTCACATCACAATCAAAAAACAAGTATACATTCAAGGCACGCTACTGATTCGTAGCTGCCGTAACTATTTCTTTTTATTGTATCAAGAGGGTATGCGCGTAGCGTTATCGAGAAGGCGAGTGAGCCTGCCGATTGTTTATTATGCCGTGACAGAATCCTGCACATATACGTAAAAAATATATATATGATCCTACATTTGTAACATTCGACCTGGACGGCAGTCAAAATCATTACTGTCGCGAGATACTCGTCATTAAAGAACTTCTCTCAGGCGATTGAAGCATATACAGTATACATGGATTGATGCCGAAGAGGAAGATATTAAGTTATAACCTCACAGTTCTATCGTTAAGTTTTGTTTACCTTTGTTGTGACATACAATTTTAAGCTTCAAATTTTAGTAATCAGTACTGCAGAGTTCATCATTCATGCACGAAAACACCACTTCATTGTACTCACACAGCAAGGAAATCCACTATCTACATTCACTATGTTTAAAACGATCTAAAACACATAGGTTACAAAAATTATAATTAAGTTTTATTCAAAATTTCAAAATGGGTACTCTCTCAAAGTCCATACGAGTTTGCTTCGAGATTATAAATGAATTGTATACAGCGGTTGGAGCAGGGGTTCTGGGTATGATGGTTCTTATTCAACACGGATTTCGGTCACATCAGGCTATAAAGAGCTTAACAGTGGTCGGGATCACTGCTGCTAGTCTGGTGTTTGTATTTAGTAGAGAGAAGCAAAAAATTTTAGCAAATAAAAAGAAAGTTGTAGTTATAACTGGATGTGATTCAGGTAAGTAATATAGTTATGCATTTAAATATATTATTAGGTTTGAAGTTTCCGTACTCTCTTTAGTTTGTCTATTTGGTATCATAGGACATAGTATGTATGATTCTAGTAAACTTAACGACCCACAGAATTGAAAGTTTACCTTAAATAGAGCAGATTAGAACACAAAAATCGCTAGATCATACACTGGTAACATCACTTTATGGCAACTTACAGGCAATTATGATGTTTGTATCATGCAAATTTTAATCCAAAAGGGATCATGAAGAGCGTAACAGAGCGCTTTTGGCCATAGCCATCATCAGTGTTACCTGAAAGTAAGCAAAATAACTTCTTGTCAGTGGTGACTCAAAGAATGTTGTTGAATTGAGACATTGGTTATTTTTGGTAAATGAATTTTGTAAAATGAATACTGTTGTGCTCAGTTATAAATTTGTTGGGATTAAAACAATTTTCTATTACAAAAAGGGGGGGATGAACTAAAGTAAGTTCACGTATAAAAATGACACAAAAAACCTTCATTCTTAATCAATTATTTGTAAGACATGGCATTTTGACTCTGTGTTGTATATTTGTTTTGGAGACGGTTTGTCTTATTTTTAAGAAATACAAGAGTGAGCTATGTATAGGTGGGCAATATAATATGCGTCACACTCACACCCTTGGGTTACCCATTCCACGCTAGTTAGAAGCTCCATAATTTATGGAGGCAAGAAGATCTTTAATCATCTCCCCTTGCGGTTGAGAAGGCAACCATGCATTGAGCGGCTCCGAAAACAAACAAAACAAGTGTTATCGGAGAAGGCTTACTACAACCTAAATGAATTTTTTAGTGACAGGATTGATTGAAAAATGTTTGTGAAGATTGTTCTACTTTTTATATCGTCTTTTTTCTCTTTATTACTCTATGGACTGGTGTGTTTTTAGTATGTACTTAGGAATAAGTTTTATTGTAACTATCGACCTTTTAGATATTAGATATTGAGTAGGTATGGCTTTGTCAACAACTTTGTAAGTTACGGCAATAAAGCTATTTTTTAACTTTTGACTTTGAATCCCCCCCTTTTTGTAATAAAAAATTGTTTTAATCCCAACAAATTTATAACTGAGCACAAAAGTATTAATTTAAAAAAAATAATTTACCAAAAATAACCAATGTCTCAATTCAACAACATTCTTTGAGTCACCACTGACAAGGGGTTCTTTTGCTTACTTTCAGGTAACACTGATGATGGCTACGGCCGAAAGCACTCTGTTACGCTCTTCATGATCCCTTTTGGATTAAAATTTGCATGATATACAAGGTGTTTCATTGCTATGTTTCGTACATGTACACAGCCTTTACCCTTCATTTAATTATGATGTTATTTATTTATTTATTTGTCACAAGTATCAACAGCTACAAGAGCCAATTACAACTTAACTTAAAAGTAAAGAGATCTACAATGAATAAAGTACACTAAGCCAAAAAGACAATAAACCTTAAAGTAAAAACTAAAAACTAGAATAAAATGTACACTAAAGCAAGACATCTAAGATTACATACCAGTTTAAACAAACATTAAAATTTCAAAATTGATTATAAGATACATAAACACTCAGAACGCACATACGAGACCTATAAAACATATTAAAAGATTACCAGGTAACTATGTCAATTTTAGTTTATTTATGATAATTTTCTTAAATTCATTAAAACTAGTCAAGTCAATGTCTATATCAGAGGCATACAAGTTAAAATAAGAGCAGAGTTTATATATTGGCGAATTTTTGTAAAGTAATTAGTACATGGATATGCCAAATAAAACATTCTTGAGTTGCGGGAATTTAATCTGATAATTGCAAAAGGAAATTCTTGAAGAATATCAGGGCAATCAATTTTGTTCTTCAACATTTTAAAAACAGTACACAAGAATATTTTAATTCTCCTCTTACTCAGAGAAAGTCTATCAAACACCGCCAATGTGTGTATGTGGCAACCTCTCCGGGGATAAACACCAATTTTCCTGTAGTACATGCACTTTAAAAACCTCCTTTGCACGCCCTCAATCAGTGATATCCAGACATTATATTGAGGGGACCAAATGACGGAGGCATATTCCAAGATTGGCAACACCAAGCAACCAAAAAGATGCAAACTGACTAAGGCAAACTGCTACGGCAAACTGACCTCAATGCTAAGCTCCTTGGTGGATCGGGCAATAAATCCAGAAATCTTCTGAGCACTCCCAACCTTTGACAAGATGTGGGAAGAAAATGGAAGATTAGTGTCAAAAATAACTCCTAAATCCTTTTGTTGGGTTACTCTTTGCAGTTGTTCATTATTTAAAAGATAATCAAAAACAATAGGGTTATTATTAAGTGTAAATGACATACAAGCACACTTACTGACATTTAACTTAAAACTGTGAATATCACACCAGTTCACAACCTCACAAAAATCACTTTGTAAGATGTGACATTCTTCAACGGAATCTATCTCTAAAAAACACTTGAAATCATCAGCAAGTATAAGACCCTTTGCCTTTTTAATTTTACGAATTATGCCATTAATGGCTGCCAAAAATAAAAGGGGTTGGAACCCTGAGGAACCCCAGAGGTGCTCTTAAAAATATATGGCCTAGATCCCTTAATTTCCACATATTGAAATCTATGACTTAGGTATGCCTGAATCAATCTAATAATGTATGTAGGTACATCTAAATCTGACAAAGATTTTAGAATCATACAATGTCCTACCCTATCAAAAGCCTCCTCGATGTCTGTATAACATCAACATGAGATCTTTTATTGATAGCTTCGTGGACATACTGGCAAGAGGAGGTGAGATTTGTGATAGTGGATTTTCTTGGTAAAAACCGGTGTTGACATGAAGTAATGCGGCCCGAAACTTCATGATATAATCGCTCAAAAATAATCAACTCAAAGACCTTAGAAATGGAGCTCATAATACTAATCGGGCGATAATTTTTTATTTCATGTCTAGAGCCGGATTTGTGTATAGGAAGAATTTTGCTAACTTTCCACCTATCTGGATAAGTTGCGGTTTTGAGGATTAGGTTAAAAAGATGTTTTAATGGTGACAATAAATAATCCCGACAACCTTTTAAGATATATGCTGGAATGCCATCTGGGCCAATTGCTTTGTTCGCTTTAATCCTGCTGACGGCCTTTAAGTTTCATCCTCAGAAATCAGTTGACTACATAAAAAATACATGAGCTCCGTGGGTGGACAGTCTAAATCCTTGTCGTTTATATACACTGACTTGAAAAAATTGGCAAACCCATCTGCAACCTGTTGAGAACCTGAGTAGATTCTGTCCTCAAAAGTCATTTCCTCTAGAATGTCAGCAGAATCACGTAAAGACCTTACAAAAGACCAAAACATTTTGGGATTCCCCTTCAAACCAGATTCCACATCCCTCAAATAGTCAGCATCGGCAGCCTTAATTTTAATCTTTACAGCAGCTCTAATGGAACCAAGGGGTCTCTCACTTTAAAAAAAGATGTACATGTAATGCCAAAATATCATTTTAAGCGCGACTGCCAGGGAATGCCCAGTGACTTTAGGGACTGCCGTAAAATTTTATAGGCTGCTAGAGACTGCCTAAAATGTTTAGGAACTGCTTGTGACTGCCTAAGACTGCTTGCGACTGCCAAAGACTTTTCAAGTCTACTAGGGATTGCCAACAAAATAAAATACCATAAATAATTATTTCTTTATGCCCTGGTCAAGGCCCTAGTGTTCTCCCATTTCTTTTTATTTGTGTTTTAGCGAAATTTTTGGGTATTATTAAGAAACTAAATGAGTAGGAACAAATTAAAATCAGGAATAATCTAAGCAACCAAGTTTGTATATTTAAATACCCCATTTATCGAAAATAATGGACATTTTTGAAAAACAAACTAAAATCTAAGCAGGTGTAATATTTCGTATAATTGTTAGGTATTTAGAATGGCGGATTTACTTGTCTCCATTTGTTAAACACTGGATCACCCATGGTTATGGGATCCTCATACCGACTTCGCTTCGAATATATAACACCCTACATAAAATATAAAAATTCCAGAGCTATGACGTAACGGCAAATAATAGTTGTACAAATTTTATGATCCAGTAGATTTATATTTTAAAAAGTAATTAGACACTCTTTTTAAGGTTTTGTATTTTCCTTCAAGTTTCATTTGTTCCTGGCGTTTCAGTTTAAAGGGATAGTTTCCAACAATATTAATTCGTCCATACAAAATAAATTCTTATTTTACAATCTGAATACCATCTTTTACTGGCCATATGAAGTCGTCAAGTTCTTTCTTAAGAAATTTCATTTTATATTTATTGCTTGGTAAAATTTCGACAATACGGCCAATATACTAGGTATCATCGTAAAAAACACCAGCATAGTACTCTTCTTGTTTTATGGTATTACAAGTAGTAGTGTTTTGATTTTCTGTTAACTCGACATCTGAAAATTATTAATTTTCAAATTCACTGAACGGTTCAACTGTGGTAAAATCTTCAGAACTTTTCGCACTGCTTCTCTCTCTATTTTTCTTTCTTAGAATTTTAATTTTTGGTTCGTTTTTTTTTGTTTGGCAGTTTTTTTCAGAAGTTCTACATTTGCTTGGGGTACTTAGTGACATACCTGATAAGTCTATCACTTGAGAGCCTACCATGATGCTTTTAAGAAAATACCAACATAAAGTACGTACTACCATTGTCTTTTTATTTACACACATTTTTAGCAGAGAAATATCGATAATATCGCTTTCCGAGTTGACTTCCATGTTTTTTTCCACAAAAATCACGAACAGTTAAACTATCAATAACATTGAAAATTTCAGCATCTCTTTGTACAGGGTGTCCCAAATTCGAGCCTCATCATTGGAATCTCGGAAACTAGAAGAGATACGAGGTCGGTTAAATTTACCTTACAATTTTAAAAATTCCGAATACTTCCGAAGATTTTTGGAAAAAACCGAATATTCGCGATTTCATTTTTATATTTTTCTGACTCTATTTGAATAGATATAGCATAATAAATTTCACATTTTCATTGCTACTTTTTCTGTTCTTCAAGATGGTGTTATCAGATTTTCAAGCCGACGTTTCGTTTTTGAGCTGCCATCATCAACTTTGTTTTTTTAAATACGGCCCTGGATTTTTTATTACGAATTTTAAGAGCTTCTAAGATCCCAAAACCAATGATGTATCGCACTTATTTGAAAAATTCATATTGGTGACATTTTCCATAAGAACTCATGTGTTAGAGAGAGACAAAAAATAGATTTTTAATAGGATTAAAAACAATAACCTTTTTTACGCATAAATGATTTGCATAAAGAAAGCTTAAAAACTAACATAAGAAGTGGTTAATAAATAATATAGTTATTAAAGTGTCAACCCTCAAACCATAGGCTCTAGGCCATATTTTTAGCAATTTACCCAGGTAAATAGTTGTGTGGGATTAGATTTGAAACAAATATTAAATCACATTCTCATTGTTGTATCGCATACTCTTCGAAAAAATCATTATAATGATTTCCTGGTAAGTTCTTACCAAAAATATGTTTACTGTCTCTCTCTAACACATGAGTTCTTATGAAAAATGCCATTAATATCAATTTTTCAAATAAAGTCATAAAAAAATAAAAATGAAATCGCGAATATTCGGTTTTTCGCGAATATTCGGTTTTTTCCAAAAATCTTCGGAAGTGTTCGGAATTTTTAAACTTGTAAGGTGGCATTTTGATCAGCATCAAATTGCGCAACTTTGCCTCCATTTAAGCGACCTCATATCTCTTCTAGTTCCCGAGATCCCAATGATAAGGCTCGAATTTGGGACACCCTGTACAGGGTGGCTCGAATTCGAGTTTCTGTATGGGGAACTCGAGAACCGTAAGAGATACAGTGTCCGTCAAATTAGGGTAAAATTGCGCATTTCGGTGTCTAACGATATGCCGTTTAGAAAGTTTTAAAATTCCGAATATTTTCGGATATATCCGGAAAAACCGAAATATTGAAAAATGGCTTTATTTTTTTCCTGAGCTTATTTAAAAACGGATTTCAAATTGAATTGCACTTTTGCGTGGCCACTTTTTCAGCTCTATCCAATTGTAATATTCAGTTTGAAAGGTGTTATAAATATGAATATGTTTTTAATTTTATTTGTTTTTTTTTTAATTTTCTGTTTATTTTTTTTAAGTTATTTAGTTTGCTTTGGGGTAAAAAATAAATGAACTTGTTTATTTAATTTTTCTATATTTTATTTTTATTAAAAATAAATGTTTTAATTTTCCACTTAACCCAAAAAAAAAACAAAATAAAATATTTTTATAGAATGTAAAAATTTCAAAAGTAACAAACTATTTAAATTTACGTCAAAGCATAATAAGTAATTTGAAAAAAAAAATTAAAATAAAAAAAAATGAAAACGCATATTCATATTACGTAATAATGCCAATACCATCTGAAAAACGATAAAAAAAATAAATTTCGTATTTAAAAGGAAGTTGATGATGACTCCTTGAAGACGAATCGTCGGATTCCAAACTGAATATCAACATTGGATAGAGCGGAAAAAGTGGCAATGCGAAAACGAAATCCACCAGTTGAAATCTATTTCTAAATAAGCTCAGGAAAAAAATAAAACGATTTTTCAATATTTCTTTTTTTTTCCGGATATCTGGAAATACTCGGAATTTTAAAACTTTCTATTGTTTACGCACCTAAATGCGCAATTTTGCCTTAATTTGACCGACACTGTATCTCTTACGGTTGTCGAGTTTCCCATACATAGATTTGAATTCGAGCCACCCTGAACATCATCATGAATTTCACTATTTGGTTCTATTGCAATATTTTCTTCA
Source organism: Pissodes strobi (assembly GCA_016904865.1). NCBI lineage: Eukaryota > Metazoa > Arthropoda > Insecta > Coleoptera > Curculionidae > Pissodes > Pissodes strobi. Next base: position 29,812 of record JAEQML010048424.1, on the reverse strand, counting down.
AATGGTTTAATGACTGGTTCTTCGGAAAATTGGGTAGCAGGCTCGGTAGTAGGTGGAAAAGATACAGTGGATGATGCATGTAATTCACTTCATGTCCTAGATTAACTCCCAACTCACTTATGTCACACAATGCGTCATCTTTAGCTTTTTCAAAAACTATTTTTATGCTTTTGATTGAAAGAATGTCTGTTGTTTTCATAATATTTACTCCATGGCGAGTATTTCATTTTTCGCGCGGAAAAATAAAATTGTTACCTACCGTCCAAATATGTATAAATTGTATTTTAAACGTCAAAAGCGTACTAACAAAATCTCAATATAAATTCAAAAAATGGTCACACGTCATTCACAACCATCACCAAATAATTAGCCTAACAGACAATGGAATGGCGCGCAAACTGCAATACTGCTTACTTGCCTATACAGCAAAACAAAACAAACATGCTCAGCAGCCAACAGGGCCTGTTGGCTGCCGAGGCCCTTGCGTTACGTGGTTCTTGACCATTCCTTTTAACAAAACTGCCGATCGCCTGCTAAATGCCAATCGACTGCGGCCGACTGCTACTGATTTGTTAGGGAATGCCTTAGGACTGCTGCGACTGCGAAAGAATGCCCAGCGACTACCAGTGAATGTTAAGACGACTGCCTATGACTGCCACTAATTACTAGTTGACTGCCCTGGGACTGCCTGCGACTGCCAAGAAAATGTACATGTAATGCCAGTAGTGAAAGACCCCTTGAATGGAACGGTATCTGCACTTCCAATAGTTCGACCGGTATCTCTTAGTTTTAAGGAAAAATTTATATTTAAGCTTGATAAGACTAATATAGTGATAATGATTGGGGGTACAAATGACTTTTTATTGAAAAAATATCCAACTTTTAAAAATATCCTCAGTTTAATATGTGAATGTGATCATACTAATATAATAATGTTCTCCGTTCCCTATGTCAAAAATAATTATGCTCTCAATAAAAATGTTTTTAAATATTATAATAAATTAAACTATTTTTTAAATAGAATTAATAACATTTCTGAAAACATGGTGCACTTTATTGATCTTAATATATATAAAGGTAATCTAACAAATATATGTAGTGATATATTAAATAAAACAGGCACTGTTAAAAGTTTAATCTTCAGAAAAACTGACCACAATCAAAAACAAGTGTGTTCTCGTAAATTGCATGAAGAGCCTACTAACGTAGAAGAAATAATAAATTCTGGCGACTGAGCGAAGCGAAGTCGTCAATATTGGAGGAGATCGGTAAACTCCTTACTGTTCGAGATGCTTATACTATTTTTTGTACGCCCATTATGAACACAAAGACATTGACTAAGCAAATATCTTGAAAATGGTAAAAATTGTATTTTGGATAATTATTTCTGCCCTGTAGATCCACTAAACCTTAAGTGGGTTCTTTTGTTACTATGGATATGATTATATATATTTTACTTACCGTTCAGCTGAACGGTAAGTAAAGTACTTACCGTCGCGTTTTTACTTAGTAACCAGTAAACTTAACCTACCGTTCTAAAACCAAGCACGGTAAACAATCCGAAATAGCATGGGCGTACAAAAACATACATTTCAATTCCAATGAAAATAAAACAAAAGACTTTATAAACCTTATAAAATCATTTAATTTGCACACGGCCATTCATACTTTAACAAGGGGAATTGCATGCCTTGACAATGTAGTTACAAATATTTCTTGAGAGAGCTATTCTTCTTGGACTTTCGATTGGACAATTGCGGATCATGCTGGAGTGGCTATAGAATTTTGCATTCATTCGTAAAAAATTTCAAAAATTCCAGTACTTACACAACCAATTACCCAGCATGGTCTTTTTTTGCTGCATCAGTGTGTAGAAAATATTGACTGGGAGATTTTGTCTGCTCCTATTAATGTAAATTTGAAGGCAGATAAGTTTGTTGAATCTATCAGTGACTGCATTCCCTAGGAAGTATGTTTTTAAGACACATAAAACAGATATTTCTATAGTGTTTTTCAATGATATTTATTCTAAGGTAAATGAGAAATACTCTTACATTTATGCAGGCGCTATATAAACAAAATAATTTACATCTAAAAGATGATATAAGAAACTTTCGTAAGCCTCAAAGACATTAAATGTCTTTGGTAAGCCTTATCAACACAGCATCCGTGAGATAAAAATCTCAGCTCACGATGATTTCATTCGCGGCTCCACAAACCCGGCAAAGGCATTTTGGCAAATTGTTAATAGATACAGGCCTGCAAAAAAAACCGCACCCAAGACCCACACTTCCTTAACATCTGACGAATTTAACGATTTCTTTACTAATGTTGCTTTAAACTTAATAAATCAACTTCCTGCATATGAACACTCTTAAAATTTTAATTTACAAAATATAGTTTTAGAAGAAGTCCCAGAGCTCAACTTGACCAACATCACTTATAATGAAGTTCGAGATATAGTTTACTCTCTAAAAAAAATCCCATAGTAGGGATTATTATGTAATAAATAGAAAAATAATTATTAGTATGGCAAATTTAATTATCATACCATTAACAAAGCTATACTATTTATTGGACTGTGGAATTTTTCCCTCCGCTTTTAAGATATCTCGTGTGGTACCTATATATAAGAAAGGATCCCATGATGACGTATCGAATTATAGACCAATCTCCTTAGTAAAAATAATCAAATAGTAAAATATTCGAAAAAGCATTGAAAACAAGAATATCTGATCATTATTGAATAAGAGTCAGTTTGGTTTTAGAAATGGAGTATCCACTGGTGATGGCCATAAACCAGTTCTTACTACTGTAACTAATGCTTTTAATTCTGGTGAACATGTCTCGGCGCTTTTTTGCGACTTGACTAAGGCCTTCGACTGCGTTTCTCCAGACATACTGGTATCAAAACTGAAATACTACGACTTCTCATCCAACACTGCTAATCTAATTGAGTCATACTTGACCGACATATGCCAGTTTCGTGACTTTGGTGGTTCTGCTTCAGTTTGGGGTTCCTCAGGGGTCTGTCCTGGGACTTTTAGTGTTCATCATATATATGAACGATCTAGTTCTCTGCGCCCCTGGTGCGGACTTTGTTTTGTTTGCGTATGATACAACTGTATTACAGGGTAGGTCGGATATTGATGGGGATAAGATGAGATTAGAGCCAGCTGCCAATTGCCTCACACTGAAACAGGGAAAAACTGAAGCACTGACCTTTTCATTAAGTACTTAGGCGAATCTGGATAATTAAGAAATTCTTAAATTTCTCGGTGTACACATTGATCCTAGATTAATTTGGCATCGGCATATAGATCAAACCATGAAAAAATATCTAAAAGCGTATATGTTTTGAGGAATCTGGTTGATTCTGTTTCTAAAGACGTGTTAGTAACGATATTTCACTCATTAATGTAGTCAACAATATCATTCGCACTACTTTTCTGAGGTCATGCAGCTGCAGTGTCCGACATTTTTAAATTACAGCAAAGAGCTATCCAAGTTATCTCAAGGTTGCCCTATCAGGCAGATTGTCGACAAACCTTTAGGGAACTCAAAATTTTAACTGTTCCATGTCTTTATATTATGCAGTGTTTAAAAATGACAAAAAATAATAGCAACATTCTTATTAGAAACAATGACATACATGAGTATAATACCAGACATGGACAGATTTTTCGGATTGGCTTCCATCGGATAGAAAGGTCTCGCTTCTCTGTGAATTACTTTGCCCCAAAGTTATTTAATAAGCTTCCTTTGCCTATAAAAAATTTGCCATCAAGACCTTTTGTGAAAAAAAAAAATAAAACCTACCTTCTAGATAGGGCATTTTATTCAATTGCAGAATTCTGTGATGCACCTATGACAATGGCAGATTTTTAATATATTTTTTAAACTGTTAGTATCGTCTTTTGTTTGTCAAAATATGTATCTACTTTGTACCTTTGCTATTTATTTATATTTGTTTTATTTACTTTATTATTTACATATTCGTTTTTTTTAATTTTAAGTGAGACCTCGATATTTGTTTGTTTTATATGTACTTTTCCACAGTTTTTATCTTGATTTTAATTCTACTTTGTAATGTTTAATTAGTTTTAAGTTATTTTAATTACAATTATTATATACTGACGTATGATTGCAAACATTCTTGTAATGTAATAGTATGAACAAAATAAGCGTCTGGGTGCACTGCAATGGATTTCACCCTTTATTGGAATATTGCGATATTCCGCGCATGGGCATGCGTAATGCGTGTAAAGCTTTTGGCACGCAAGGCTTCTAATTTTTTGTCAATTGGTGTTTAGATGTTAGATGGCTGCGCTTGTGAATCTTGTGATGACGGCGCGAGTTCGATTCCTGTCAGTGCCGACAGATGTTTTTTTTTAAGGTTATGTTTATTGCTTTTTTAAATTTGGGTTAGTTTTGTTTTATTGTAATAATGTAGAACACTGTTTCATGCTAGGACAGATGTTTTTATTTTGTTTTAAAGTTATGTTTATTCCTTTTTTAAATTTGAGTTAATTTGGATTAGAATTGGGTTAGTTTTGTTTGATTGTAATAATGTGGAACACTGTTTCATGCGTGAAGTGAAATAATAGTCAACGTTTCATAGTAGGCTGTAGATTAAAACTAATTTTGACTTTGCCTCCCACTTCGGTGTCACAAGCTGAATTTTTCAGGGATGGAAGTAGCTAAGGTAAACCTTATTCCGGAGGTAATACAAAATTAGACTGTGCAAAAGGGCACTATCATAAAAAATCGAGATATTGATGCCCATATAGAGAAAGACATAGATATTTTTTGGTCCAAATCACAAAAAGGTCTTTGTAGGGAGTATTTTTTTATAATTATTTAAAAAAAATCAAAACGTGTATATCTCGGTTTTAGCCGGGCAAAAATTTGATTAATAAGTGGTCTTTTTTAAATATAACATTCATTTGACAAAAAAGGAAGGCCTAAATGAGAAAATACTATTCTTTATAAAAGTTTCGCCTATGTCTTGACCAGGTAATAGAGCAAATCCCATATTTTTTGCTTGTAAACTAACAATGATATAACAATAAGTAATGAGAGACGTCATGGGTTTACGCCGCGCCGCTCCGTAATTATTCAGACCGCCAGATGCATGTACTTTTAGTCTATCTTTCTCTTCGCCTTCACGTTTAGCATGCTTTGTTTCTCTCTGCGTGTCGGCAGACTGAACACATATATTATAATATTATTTTAGACCTATTAAGATTTCTTTTATTTGTATTATAAAACTTCTCGTTAGGTGTCAACTTGCAATCTGCCATATTGTATATTTGTTTTTATTAAAGAATTAATAAGTTTATGTGTTACATATAAAGTACCTATCTAGTAAATATGGAAGAAATATAGACATTTTTTGCGTTTTTATTATATATACATACATCTGTTTCAGGTGAAAATATCTGGGTAAGTTGTAAGTTTTTATTTAAAATTTTAATTACGGAAGAATCAGAGAGCAAACATAGGGATGATGATAAACATCGCCAAGGCAATATGCTTGTTGATGCAACAAACAGGGTGCCTGGAAATTAGAGGTCAATGTTTTAATTGTATATTTCATGTTTTACACTGAGGCCGAGGGAAATTTCATTCAAATATACTATGTTCCAAGATGTTTTATCCGGAGTAGGCCATGACTGATACTTCTTTATATTGTTGGGTACTGTTATCAACAATCCAGTCATAGCCTACTCAGAATAAAATAAACTTGGAACAAAGAATATTAATTTGTAATGTATACTTACGACCTTAAGCAATGACTTTTTTATAATTTGTTTTTTTTGAAGGGTACCTATTTATTTATATAATATTGCATTTGTTTAACAGGAAAGAACTTTTCCTACTTTTCTTGTGGCAAACAATATTTGATATAGTATTGATATTATTAATGAATCAATACAAAAAGTCATTTCAGATGCTAAAATTAGTAATAAATACGACGAAGTAATTTGGCACAAGCTATGCTATTAGTTATTCATGTAAAATAAATATTGAAGCGAAGAGAAAAAGTACCGCAAGAAATAAAGAATAGCCATTTAGGCCGTCCTTTTTTGTCAAATGAATGTTATATTTAAAAAAGACCACTTGTTAATCAATGTTTTGCCCGGCTGAAACCGAGATATTTACGTTTAAAATTATTTTCGGCCATAAGGGCTAATGCAAATGATTTTTTTTAAATAATTATAAAAAAATACTCCCTACAAAGATCTTTTTGTGTTTGGACCAAATAATAACTATGTTTTTCTCTATACGGTGGTATCAATATCTCGATTTTTGATGATAGTGCCCTTTTGCACAGTCTAATTTTGTATTCCCTCCGGAATAAGGGTTACCTTATCATGTACTTCCATCCCTGAAAAATTCAGCTTGTGACAAAAAAGTGGGAGGTAAATCGTTTTCTAGAGCGAATATATTAACACATACACTCTACTATCATAGGAATCATATGATATAAATGCGTGAAATGCCTGAATATCGCAATATTCCAATAAAGGATGAAATCCATTCCGGTGTACCCAGACTCTTGTTGAATGAATACTTTGACTTTGTTGGGCTGCATCGCTGGAGCGAGCGTAGAGGGACATGCGTGAAGTGAAATATTAAAGCGACAACACTAGGTTGCTACCAAATGCGCAGGTCCGAGGGTCGAAAATTTGGCGTACGTAGACGTGAGTGGTTGACCGCCGAAGTCTGCGGACGCCATTACATTTTTGTTTTTTATTTCGGTATTACGTGTTTTCTAGCTTAGAATTTGATTTCTTAGAAAAAAAAACATTAAAAATAATAAATATCCTCACTTGATTGTATACAAAAATACGTGTTCAAAGCAGATATGCAGAAATTTATATAGAAAAATTGCTATTTTTAGTTGCCATATGTAAAATGTTATAAACCCACACTTTTTCTCAGAAATCACAAATTAAGTCAAAAAAATTTAAATTATGTCTTTTTTTAACACCAAAAACGCTATTATACTATAGATATTGTCTGCCCTATAGGGTTGCCATCTGCCATCTTAGAATTACCAAAACTATAACCTGAATGTCTAAATCTGCGGATATTTTGCTTGAAGCACTGAACACACCGTGATATACTGTATACATAATGATCATAAGTTTTTAAGGCACTTACATTTTAAATTTGTATGCAATGCTGCTCTGAGAAATAATAGGGAAAGCTATTAACTTTTTGTAAACCCCTCTGGATAGGAATATTAATTAATAAGCTAAATTTTCTTGTAGCCTGTATTTATCGACCAAAATTATCAACAACAATAGAAATTAATACCGAACTTATCAATATTTTAAAAAGATCATGTTTTTTGGTGATTTCAACTATCCAGAGGTAGATTGGAACAGTTTGACAGTCAACCCCAACGTCTTGCAGCATGGATTTTATAATGAACTACAAAGAGATGAATGCTTATCAACTTGTTAATTTTGCCACCAGATTTCGAGGCAATGAAGTATCCCTTCTTGACTTAGGGATGGTCAGTGAACCCCACCTACTTTTTGATATTCAAGGACATCCACCCCTAGGTCTTAGTGACCGCATCGCCCGTCTTACTGGAGGTTCCTACCAAATAGTCCCCTCACACTGGAACAACGTGTAAATTATGCAGGAGGGTCGCCCTGCCTCTAACTAAGCGCCGGGAGAGGGGTGTGCTGGCGGATTGCCTTGCAGCAAAGCCAACCGCTCCCCGAAAGCACAAAATATCCCCCCTTAGAAGAAACTGTCAAACGTTCATCAATGGGACTGATAGAAGCGCCATCTGTCGACTGACCGCATAACTAAACTACGTTGCGTATGGCAGACCCTAAATTTAAAATTAAGTTTATTTTTAAGTTTCTGATGACAAATTTTTACTTTAATAGTTAGCAAATATGTAAGAGCATTAGCAATTTTTCCGTTTTCGACAAAGACTAAAATGGAAAAATTGCAAGTCATACATATTAGCAATTAAAGTAAAAACTGCCATACAGAAACAGTGCTATAAAAAATTAAGAGAAAAACATGTTTCAAAAGTTTATTGTCAAAATATAATGTACCTACAACAATACAATTTTACAAATACATCACAAATATTTGTATATACATACATACATATATTTATTACTACTAAAACAGTTTTATCCGCAATACTGAAACAAAACTTTTGCACTCGACGCGCGTTGCCATAAATAAATAAATAAATAAATAAAATAAAAACATGAATTAATTTTAGATTTTTAATTGTTATTCTATGACTATTATCAAAAGCATGCTCGGCAACACTCGATTTTTCTGTTCTAGCATGCTTTAAGTGAGCTATGTATTCTTTGAATCTCATTTGTATATATATTTTCTAGTTTGCCCAACATATTTTTGGTTATAATCCATATAGGTATCCAATTACAGTCCTCGAGTTTATATACAGAGGATTTATATCGTATCGAGACATATTTTGTATTTTCATCCTGATTAAAGAAAGAAGTGAAATCATGAATAGCCTATCTAAACACATGCCTATTAATTAGTCTATTTATTAAGTTAATATTGAAACCATTAACTTTTGTTATATTCTTAATTGACTCCTAACATCAAACGAGAATAAAATTTCACCTTCAATAAGGTTCGTACCTTTAATTTCATTTATGAAATCTGAGAAATGTAGTACTCCTGAATTCTGTTACTTTTGGCACTTCAACTCTGAGACACCGTATACTGAAAATATTGGAAAATTGTTATATTATACCTTATTAATATATTTTCCAGTTTCCAGTAAAAATTTTAGGAGCAAAAGCAAATGTTTTTCATATGATATATATTATGAATTAAGTAAAGCAAATTGATTGACTAATTAAAAAAGATAAAACAGTACCAGGTTTTGTTAAATTTGAGTGCGTATACTGCCTTGCAGTTATAAAATTCATCATGGCCTCGACAGAAAGCAGGCACAATCTTTTTAAGTACCAAAAACAGAATTCATGATGCAATAAAATGTAAAGTAAAACAAATATCACATATATAAATACAAAAAGCAGTGATTTTCTATGTTGTATAAGTACTGTGAATAAAATGCAAAGCAGTTGTATGAACCAATAAGTATTGTGACAATAAAAGCAAACCGAGGGTTTCGAAGCAAGTCGATTGTAGGATGCTGTTCTAGGACACAGTTGAATTCTAGTCTTCACCAAAGTCATTTTAGCATAGATACGAGTACTTAACTAGTTAGTTTAGTAGAGATTTAGTTCTACAGTTCAATGTTCAAGTCTTCTGATAGAAACACAGACACTTTCACACTTGGGTACACTTCAGCTGGTTCATTTCAATTGAAAAAGCACAAGTTTGTTGTGCCTTTTCCTTTCAACCATCCATCCTCAAGTTCATTAATTTTGATATCAGCTTCATGTAGCCAAGTAAAGCTGGATTTATAGATTGACATAACATAAGCATAGCATAAGCATAAGAAGTTAAACATTCATATTTAAGTTAGGCAATTTATAGATCGACATAACATAAAACACAACATAAGCTTGACATAAGAAGTTGACCAATATTCAACTTCTTATGTTATGTGCTTATGTTCGACCAATGAAAACACAGAATTTTAATAATATTTACCTTTTGAGAGAATGACATATGCGATGTTCAATAAAATTTGGCGTTTTGGCTTTATGAGTGCTTGTTCTTTTTGAGAACGGTAAGGATTTATAAATTAATGTATATAAGACTCTATAATATACTTCTTTAAAACATTTTAAACAAAATTATGAAATTTGTAAGGTTAGTATTTTCGATTTACGGCTCAGGCGCAACATAGCACAAGCCCATTTTATAAATCGACCATTTCTTGTAATGTGCTTATGCTATACTATGTATATGCTATGCTTATGTTATGTCAATCTATAAATCCAGCTTAAAAGATATTGCTTCATTTCATTGTAAGTGGTTGCTACATCCAAACTTTCAGCAATAGCCCTTTCCACTTCTCGACATTCCATCTTTGCTCTTTCTGCGTTTAATGTGGACATTCTCGGAGGCCATCCAGGTCCAGGTAGCTTACTTGGAATCTCCCACAAGAAACCGTTACGAAATATAATTATAATATAATGTAACTTATAAAATAATTAAAATGAAAAACCGAGTGAAAAACATTTTTATAAACAAAAAACAAATAGGTTGCGTAATGGCGTACGGCGTTCTTATAAAATGGCGTTACCTTCTGTCACTTGTCAGGATGACTCAGACTACAGCACCCCTAGTGACTGACCGCAAAAGTGTTTTGATATTCCCACGAGTGCGCATTTAACTGAAATTTCTAAGGGGGGTTATTTTGTGCCCGAAAGGGAAGAAGAAAGAAAAAGAACACATCGTTATTACGGCAAGGGTACCAAAAAATAGCATGCAAACCGACAAAAAAGGTATTGAAACGAAATTTGTATTCTGCAAACTATGAACGCTTGCAACATCAATTGAATAATAGGGAAATTAGGTATGATTACCTTGGAGCAACCATATCATCCAGCATTGACCACTTTATACCATTGAAAAGGAAGACAGTTAATTCTCAAAAACCCTGGCTCAGCAATAACATTTTTAAAAACATTGATAAAAAGAGGACTGTGGCATAAATATTAATCAAATAAAACAGAACCAAGTTATCTTAACTACAGGAGGCAAAACAATATTCTTAAGTCTCTAATAAAGCAGGCAAGAAAGGAATACGAATATAATTTTGTAGACTCAGCTAGTAAACACTTCTACGCTTATATAAATAGCATACACACCTCCCGATTAAATGGATTTACCCTTCAAAATGAGCAAACCAGTCAGGCTGTAACTGATGAAGATACTGTTGCTGAGATGTCTGCGCAGCAGTTTCAAAAGGTCTTCACCCTAGAAGATCGTAACAACCCACCCAGTTTAGACCTTCAAACATTCTTTCAAATGGCATTGGAAACTATGCATTCACACCTGATTTTGATAGTTTTTAGAGGATTAAACATGTCTATTGACGTGGAGACAGTTTCTATGTAGCGATCATATCCACTCTGTTCATTGACAGTTGGATCAAAGTTTTGTTCCTCCAAATATAAATTTATTGCTAGAGTTAAATCCAGATATTGTATGTGTTGCTGAGCACTGGTTTCAAGGAAATGACATAAAGCAACTGAACCTGAAAAATTATAGTCTGCACAGTTTTTCATCTAGATCCTGCTATCGAGGGGGAGGAACTGCAATATTTTCAAAAGAAAGTTTTGAGCTGACTGAGGTCGAAGCAAAGGTAGAACAGATTGAAAAACACTTTGAATACTGCATTTCTGAGTTTTTTAAATTTAAAAAACATTATGTTACTGTTTGTTTATATAGATCTCCTTCAGGAGACTTAGAAATATTTTTTACAAAAATAAATGAGCTATTACATTATTTGTATAAGCCCAACAAGTCAATGATAATTTGTGGGGACTTTAATATTGATTTTTTGGCTTTAAATGGTGTATCAAATGATTTGTTGCAGCTTTTTTCTGCTTATGGCCTGGAGTCAAGCGTAAGGGGTGTAACTAGGCCTGGTTCTGCCTCGGAAACTCAGATTGACAACATTTTCTGTAATCTGCCAAAATCAGATATTGAAACTTCAATTCATATTACACATATCTCTGATCACTATGGCCAAGTACTAAAATTGGGGACAAGTAGGAGTGAGGGTACAATATATATTAAAAAACGTTTTTTTACAGAACAAAATATAAACAGATTTATAGGCTACTTGCGGAGTGAGACTTGGAGTGATGTTGTGAGAGAGGTTGGCGCGAATGAGAAGTATGAATGCTTTTTTAACATACTTTTTTACCATTTCGACAGGGCCTTTCCATTAAACTCTTCTAGAAGTAGAAATTCATCTGATACTTGGGTTAACACTGAGATAAGAAATTATTCTAGTTACATAAAAGACATGTATGTATGGGATAAACAAACAAAAAGTCCTGAAGTATACAACTTTTACAAATCTGAGAGAAAACTCTACAGAAAATTTTTATCTGATTATAAAAAGGGCATAAATGAAAATAGAATAATCAATTCAAAAAACAAAACCAAAACAATTTGGAGTATATTTAATTCAGCAACAAATAATTTTAAAACATGTAACCAGATAACAGTAAGAAATAATGAAAACCTCATTATTGAGGATCCCTGTGAAATAGCAGAAATGTTCTCTAACAAATTCAATCTTGGTTCAAAAAATATTAATCATAACATAAAAGGTAAGATCACTTGCCATGAAACAATTTTCATGTCGCCCGTGTGTGAAAATGAAATATATAATATAATTCTTTCTCTTCCTAATAAATTCTCGGCAGGGCTGGATGAAATTCCAGTGTATGTTCTGAAACGCATTTCTCTATATGTAACAGGACCACTAACTCATATTATAAATGACTGTTTTGTTTCAGGCGTGTTTCCTGAACGATTGAAGTCAGCAAAAATTTTAGCAATTCATAAAAAAGGCAACCAACAAGACATTAACAACTATAGACCAGTTTCACTGTTGCCCTCGGTGTCAAAGGTCTTTGAGAGAGCAATGTATAATAGAATAATCAACTTCATAGAACAGCATAACATTCTTGTCGAACAACAATTTGGATTTAGGCCTGGCAGGTCTACTCAATCAGCTATTTATAAAACAATATCTTTTATAGCAGAAAAAGTCGACAACAATGAGAAAGTAGCTGGTTTATACTTTGACCTCTCGAAGGCTTTTGATTGACACTATTGATTATGATATTCTAATTATGAGGTTGGAAGGCTACGGACTTAGGGGAATCTGCTTGTCTCTGATCAAATCTTATTTAACCAACAGGAGACAAACCGTTAGTGTGATAAGAAACGGGAAGCAATGCTTCTCAAATACAGTAATTTTGACACAGGGTGTTCCTCAGGGATCCATATTGGGTCCGTTACTCTTTCTTCTGTACGCGAATAGTCTCTGTGGGGCTCTTTCTTTGGGGCTTGTCTGTCAGTATGCTGACGATAGGTCAGTCATATTGGCTAGTTCGTCTCTTGGGGGGCTCTCTGGGGACTGTGTGCGTACAGCAGAACAATTGCAAGATTGGTGTCAGGGAAATCTGTTGACCCTGAATGCAGGAAAAACTGGTATAATGTCTTTTTCAAAAACAAAAAGTAGGAGTGAATCGTTGTATGTAAGACTGAACGGAAAATCAATCCCCATACTGGATAGTATGAAATTTCTTGGCGTGCATCTGGATTCCTCTTTAAATTGGGCGCAACATATCAGCGCCTTGTCAGCCAAGCTAAATAGTCTTTGTGCAGTAATTAGAAGGCTCCGGAGGGTATTGAACACACACACTTTAAAACTGTTTTACTGCGCGAGTATCCAGTCAATCATTACTTATGGAATTTTATTTTGGGGCTCGTCTAGCCAAGCTATAAAAATTTTTAAAGCACAAAAACGGATAATACGTTGTATATATGGGCTATCCCCTAGAACATCGTGTAAAGAATATTTTTCTGGATTTGGTGTCCTTACGGTATCTTCACTCTACTTCCTATCTTTGGTAACTCTAGTAAAAAAAGAGCCAAGCCTGTTTCCGGCAAATGTGGATCATTATGCCGAGGACATGGCAGTGGTTACCAGAGGCAGGATGGGCCTTAGCATCCCTGCGCACTCCTCTGCCTACTTTGAAAGAAGTCCTGGCTATAGGGCAGTAAAAGCATATAGAGCCTTACCAAATAACCTGCAACAGATTGCTTGCCCAAACAAATTTAAAAGGGAAGTTACCATCTTTTTACATAATGAGTGTATATATGATTTTAATTTAATTTAGTTTATTTTATCTTTTACACACATTACCTCAAAAACCAATTTTTAATATGTCTGTAATAGTCCATATGTTTTTAGCTTTAGGCTTTTAATTATTTTAAACCTAAAAAATTTTTAATAATTTTCAAGCTTGTTTTTACAAAGATGTATTTTGCTTGGGGCGTTCCTGCTATTGAACATCCATTATAATTTAGATTTAGATTAGTAAGCATTAGGCCGCATCTGTTTTCTTTTTGACGTTGCTGTGTCTTGTAAAAAAGATTTGGTTGGCAATAAAGGATTATTTATTTATTTATTTAGTCAAGCCTTCCAATATTTTCTCTTCAAAACTTTGTGGGTACTTTTTTGGCTAACACTGATCTGCATTTTAGCCAAAATTACTACATGGTCACTCTTTCCTATGGGTGGTTCGCTGAGGAGTATTACGCCCAATAATGATGCTAGGCAAGCTCTAAATCTAGTCGAAAAAGATACCACCTGTCTCCCATTCATGTCCAGATATCCCTCCAACAATGATTGGTGGCATTTTTCTATTTTGACTAATGAGAGTGTTTTCCAATCAATGTAGGGGAAATTGAAGTCTCCAAATATTAGAACAAGCTTCTTTGTTGATAGTGCCCTGGTTAAAGAGTTTATCACTGCTCTTTTAGATTCTTCAGTAGAATAGACAGGTCTGTATACACAGAAAACCAATAACATAACTACCAATTTTTATATCTAAGCAAATTGATTCTACTGGTAGAATAGTAGAGTAATCTCCATGTATGTTATTTACCTGTATTTTGTTTCCATTCAAATATTCCTTAATCAGTATACATACACCTCCCCCAGTCCGATCTTTGCGATCTTGTCGAAATATGGTGTATCCTGGTAAAAGTATTAAATCATCGGATAATGCATCATTCAACCATGATTCGGTAAGGAGTATATATGTAGGTTTATGTTTTTTATTGACCCTGTCCATTCATCAGATTTATTTACCACGGACTGGAGGTTGCTATACCAAAAGGAGCCCCAACGACACCGTCAGAAGCTACTTTTTGCAAATAATAACGAACTTTTGTCTAGAATGGTGGCTTCCTTAGAGAAAGTCATCCGAAAGCAAGTCAACCATAATGCTAACCCAATGTACCACCAGGCAAATCAAAACAGCCCTACTCCCGATGCAAACCCAAACTTTGAGGAGCTCCTAAGGGAACACTCCTGCCGCGAAAATAGAAAGAAGAAATTTATCCTCTTCAATTGTGATGAAAATGTTCAAGATATCAGGGGTGTAGCCATGTACGTTGTAAGGCAATGCTCTCCTGATCTTAGTATTCCCATTGATCAACTAGATGCCTACCGCCTAGGTAGGGTAACCGAGGGCAAATGCAGACCAATTAGGGTTGTGTGTGGAACAATTCATTCAGCCTCAACCGTTATACGTAATTCTAAAAGACTTAACTCTAACCAAAATTTTACCCACCTATCAGTCAGCGACGACAAGACCCCTCGGCAACTTCAAGCCCACCGGGATGCCAGGAGGATTCTGAGGGAGATTGGATGCAGGCGAGACCAATCTCAGGATTGTCTATCGTGATGGTGTTCCAAAGATCATTTCTCTTAACGACCAAGATTTAAACTAATAACGTCCAACGGGAGTACAACCATTCTATACCAAAATGTTCGTGGTCTTAATACCAAGTCACATAATTTCTACAGGAGTATCTCTTCAGGCGAAAATCATGTAGTGGCCGGGTCTGAAACGTGGATTGAGGAGGGAGTGCATGATGCTGAACTGTTCGGCGATGACTACCAAGTCTACCGCAAGGATAGGGACATTGAGGCTCTGCGTGTGACCACGGGCGGCGGGGTGCTCCTGGCTGTTCGGCGTGACATCCCGTCCGCCAGAATCGACTAAAAACAGCTCGAGCTGGATATTCCTAGTGTGGATATTCTTGGTTGTAAGTTAAACATTAACTCTCAGATTATGTATATTTTTGTAATTTACATGCAGCCAAACTCTCCCCTGGGCCACTATCGGACACTATATGATTATTTATCTGCTCTTAGCCTTATTCATAACAATAGGATGGTCTTGGTGGGTGACTTTAATTTAGACTATCAGGTATCCGACATAGGCTTATACTCCAAACTCACACTGTTAAAGGACTTCATGGTATATTTCGATTTAACTCAGTTTAATAACATTTCTAACTCTCACAACCGTCTCCTTGACCTTGTTCTTGCCAACTTCCCCTGCTCTGTTAGAAGAGAAGTGATGCCTCTTGTACCTGAGGACGCCCATCATCCCACTCTTGCCATCGCTGTCGAATGTTCTTCTCTCGGTCGCGATGGCAAGAATTTTCCTACGAACCCTCATAACAGAAACTACAATTTTCGCAAAGCCAATTTTCTATTATTATATCACCTTATATCTGCGACCGATTGGGAATTTCTCGCTGCCTTTTCCGACGTTAATGGGGCTGTCTCGGCAATGTACGAGAAGATCTACGACCTCTTTGATCGGTCAGTTCCGCTGCTTCGCTCTCAAAAACGTAAATACTTCTACCCTTGCTGGTATACTGGGGATATTATTAAACAACTGAAGGCAAAGTCTTGCCTACACGAGAAGTGGAAAATTTCTAAATCCCAAACTGATTATAATGCCTTTAAAATAATGCGTGCAAATATCAAAATTAAGATCGACTTAGCGTACAAAGAGTTCATTACACAAACAGAGGACTCCATTGTGAATGATCCAAAAAAATTCTGGAAATTTATTCGACAGAATTTTGCTTCTTCTGTTCTCGTATCCCCGGTGAAATGTTTTTCGGCCACGCTGTCTTTGACTCTCCCAACGGCATTGTGAACGCTTTTGCTGACTACTTCAAAAGTGTCTATGTTGATCCCTCTCCTACCAATGATCATGAATCTACTGAGAGTGATAATGACAACTCACAAAACATAAATATTCTTGCCGGTGACAATACAGACATCTTATCTGCTTAAAAATAAGGAAACTGCAGGGCCAGATGGCATTCCGTCATTTCTTCTGCGGGACTGCGCATCAGTGCTGGTGAAACCTATGCTCTTTATATTCAATCTTTCCATTTCCAGGGGTGTCTTTGCCGACCTATGGAAGTGCGGTAAAATCTGCCCTATCTACAAGAGTGGTAATAAGAGCCATATTGACAACTATCGGCCAATATCCATTTTGTCAAACTTTTCGAAGACCTTTGAGGTCTGTGTTTGCAATAAACTGTTCCATCAAGTAAAACATCTTATTTCTCCGAACCAACATGGCTTCTTTCCATTCAGATCAACTGATGACTAATTTAACTTCCTTTTTAAACACCGCCTATCATGCCATAAATAATAAGCAACAACTGGACGTTGTATACACGGACTTCTCGAAGGCTTTCGACAAGTTGAATCATAGTATATTGAATCTTAAACTTTAAAGGATGGGATTTCATGACAGTCTGTTATGCTTCTTCGCCTCCTACTTGGGAGTACAGTGGTTACAGGTCTGAGGTCTTCCATGCATCCAGTGGTGCCCCTCAGGGTAGGGTTTTGGCACCGTTTTTGTTCCCATTGTTTATAAACGACATTTGCAATGACATGTCGAGCAATTCCCTCCTCTTTGCCGATGATATGAAGATCTTTCGTGTCGTCCAGGGACTCGATGATTGTCAGCTTCTTCAGCGGGACCTTGACCGACTGAGTGTCTGGTGTGATCAAAACTGCCTTCCACTTAATGTTCAGAAGTGTAAGAAAATGACCATCTCCCTAATATATAACACGCAGCATTACAACTACACCCTCTGTGACGCTTCACTCCCTGACTCGGAGGCTGTGCGAGATCTGGGGGTCATTGTGGACAGGAGACTGACATTCAACGGGCACATCGATGAGGTGGTGTCATCAGCTTTAAAAATACTCGGTTTTGTTACTAGGGCTACCTCCGAGTTTGCGAACCCATCCAGCCGAATAAGTATTTATAATTCATTAGTAAGATCTAAACTTTATGCGGCTCCAGTATGGTTTCCTGACTATAATGTGCATGTGGATAGATTGGAGCGGGTACAGCGTAGATTCCTGAAGCTGCTTTCTTTCAGGGTTGATGGTGCCTATCCACTATCGCTTTAAAACCTTATCCCTGAAACACAGCACTGTCTGTGCAAGCCTGGTACTTCTGTATAAGTTGTGCAACGGCTCTGTTGATGCCTCGGATCTCCTGTCCAAGATTAACTTTTTGGTCCCCCAGTTCAACACTCGCAGACACCGGGTCTTTTATCTCCCCACACTCCACACCAACGTGGCTGTCAAAGAGACCATCCATCGGGCATGCGCCTGGTTTAACATGATGAATAGTGTCCACTGCTTGGACTTGTTTAACTTAACTTTAAAGGGCTTTAAGAGGGAGGTGAAGTTGCATGTTCATCTTGTGTAGTCGGGTATTCTGTAATTATATTTATTTATGCATCGTTCTTTGTTCTTATATATATATATATATATTTATTTATTTATTTATAGTATCTCTAGTTTATTATTGTAATAATATTTTACTATTTTGTTATTTTACATTGTCTTGTTATTGGGATAACCTATTGGACAATAAACCATTTGAATTTGAGAGGCTTGCTTTGAATTATCCTCGGGATTATCTTTGGCAATGAGTTGACATATTTGATGCGCAAATTTTTCTCTCCGCATTCGGTGCGTTGCCGCAATTCCAGTAAAAGTGTTTTTAATTGTTCCCTTTGCTTGATAGTTAAGTATATACATATTTTCACTGTTTAATTTATTTCTATTGTTTTAGTACTTGTAGTGCTATTTGCTTTTTTGTAAACATAATTTTTATGGGCCTTACTTTGTTGGTTTCCTCTTTACCCTCTCTCTGTAACTTTATTTGGCCGGTTGATACGTTTGTGTCAATTTCATGCAACAAACTAACCACTTTAACTATTTTTAACTGGTTTCTCATCTCTCTAGGACTATATTCAATTTCTGGAGTCCAAATAGTAGTCTGTATGATGCTCTTTTTTCCCTTTCTTGAAGCTCTTATATAAACTCAGTCTCTGTTCGTGGACTAGCATTTTCTTCGTCCTTACTGGTTTAGTTAAGTTTTCCGTGAGTTTGGTAAAGTTGCCGTCGGTTCTAACACATCAGCATAACTTTGATTTTTGCTGCTATCATTTTCCTTCAGTTTAGTGACTTCTTGAATCAAATTTTTAACCCCATTTTTAAGAACTGGAATTTCTTTAAAAATGCGGATGCAACCTTGATAAATATAGGGTATATTTATTTTTACTTAGATGAGAAATCGTATATCAGTTGATGTAAATACTTCAGAGTTTCTGAACAGTGTAGTTTGTAAACATTGCTTTCTTTAAAAACACAATCTTCTTTTTACTTGCTACAAGCCCCTGACATTGTTTATTTACTGTGGGTTTTTTGCCCCCCTCCAAATATGAGTTGTACCGATCACAATTTTTTGTACCTTATCTTTTTACGTTTTGTATTGCAATTGTTTACAGATAAGCAATATATATGAAACACCACTTTTAAATTTGACTTTAAACCACTTTAATCCGAAATCATCTGAGAACAAAAACTCAGCACAGCTGGCATATAATAAATATGAAAACATGAAAGTTAATTTGGATTAGTATTTGTTGGTTGCGCCTCCGCAGCGAGCGAAGCGAGCTGAGGGCCATACCACTTGGCCATGCATGAAGTGAAATATTATCAAAAACATTAAAACAATTAGTGCAATAACCTTAAAATACAGGAGAATGGAAATAACTTGGCAACACTGTAAGTAAAGCCTAGTATTAGTGGAGTTTAAGCACTGCAATGTTGCGGGAATGGCTTCTTTTTTGAAACTTTTGAATGCGTTTCTTGGTTTCAAAGGGCGTTATTCAGCGATTTTTTTCTCTTAAACTGTTCTATAACATAAGAACTTTCTACTAAAAAAATTGTGAAGTTCCGTGGGTCGTTAACGTTACTAGACCAAACCCCATAGTATATTGTAGCAATGATATCAATTTATTTTAAGGTCTTGGTTTTTCTCTTGCACAACATGCAGCAGAGTGTGGCTTTACTGTGATAGCAACTTTTTTGAGTCTCGAATCAAAAGGATCTAAGGAGATTAAAAAATTGTATGGTGGTTATATTATACAAATTCAACTAGATATCACTGACAGCACTAGTATTCAAAATACAGTCCAGACCTTGGAGCATTACTTTAGTAAAAACCCAGGATACAGTAAGTTTAATCTTAATGATTTATATAAGTACATAAGTAAAATAGGTAGGTACTTGATTAGCTATACCATTTGATTAATCTTCAAGGAAGTTCCAGAAGAATGCTTAAAAGGGCGATAAAGACAGACAGAGTTGAAGTATGTATACCTACACCAATTACTTATTAGATAAAAATTAATGAATTTACGTAGGGATGCGAGCAAATTTTTCTTACAGTGTCATCACAAGAATAATAAATAACCAGAATCCAAACTCTCAACCGTCACCGTGTGTATTGACCAAAAGCGCTGGGTGACCTTTAATCTATGCCGCAGCCAGAATTCCATGAGCGCGCTTACTGCATTTGGACTGATTTAATATTATCCATCATATTAAGAAAATAGTACGGAAGGCCGGATAGCTGAACTTTTTTTGAAGTGAATATTTTTTTGGTTTCGTGAGAGTGATTTTTCAAGGCCTTGTCAAGACATGGAAAATTTTCGTATCGCGTCACGACCCGGTTTATGAAAAATTGATCATCGAAACCGGCTCCAATAAGTAATATAAGTTGAGACTAAGTGAAACTAACCGAAAGTTGATTGAACGACTAACCCAAACTAATTAAGTCAATTAAAATTTATTATAACATATTGGAACCGGCTCAAATAAGTAAAATAAGTTGATACTAAATGAAACTAATCAAAAGTTGATTGAACGACTAACCCAACCTAACCAAATCTATTAAAATTCATTATAACGTATCGGAACCGGTTCAGATAAGTAAAATAAATTGAGACTAAGTGGAACTAACCGAAAGTTGATTGGACGACTAACCCAAACTAACCAAATCTATTAAAATTTATTTTAACGTATCGGTTCAAATAAATAAAATAAGTTGAGACTAAGTGAAACTAACCGGAAGTTGATTGGACGACAAACCTGAATTAACCAAATCTATTAAAATTGATTATAACGTATCGGAACCGGCTCAAATAAGTAAAATAAGGTGAGACTCTATAAAAAAGTATTCACTTCTATCACGTGTACTGTGATACTCGTGACTTTTTTTATTTGTAGATATGAATGCCTATCATTTTATGTACTATATTAATAGATAATTTTGCATGTTAATGAAATAACTGGCAGCGTTAATATAGCGGAACATTTTGATATGATTACGATTCAACAGGAAATTATTATTTTGGAACGGTTTTAAAATTAAAACTATAGCCCATATGCTGAAAACGCATCAAAACGGATATCTGTGAATTTGTCAAATATTGATGGTTTGGAAAAATTGATTAAATAAACGGTACTACATTCTCGCTTATTGAAACTATCGGAACCGGTTCAAATGACTAAAATAAGTTGAGCCTAAGTGAAACTAATTGAAAGTTGCTTCAACGACTAACCAAAACTAACCAAATATATTAAAATATATTATAACGCGTCATTAATAACTAAAATAAGTTGTTACTAATAACTACCCGAAAGTTGATTGGACGACTAACTAAAACTAACCAAGTCTATTAAAATTTATCATAACGCATCGGAACCATTTCAAATGAGTAAAATAAGTTGAAACTATGCCAAACTAACCGAAAGTTGCTTCAACGACTAACCCCAAACTAACCAAATCTATTAAAATTGATTATAACGTAAGTGAATCTAACCGAAAGTTTATTAGACGGCTAACCAAAACTCACCAAATCTATTAAAAATTATTATTATATGATTCTCTCACACTGTTTCTCTCTTACAAAATCGATAAAGAATTATTCACTTCTACCAGGTGTAATGTGCTACTCGCGACTTTTTTTGCCAATCTCGACGAATTATGACCTCTAGAATCCAAAAAACAATAACAAAATTGTGTCGGTGTGTGTGTCTCTGTCCGTCACGCGACTTTTCTCCAAAACGATTAGGCCGATTTCTACCAAAATCTGTATTTAGGAGTTTCGAGACAATATTTACAGTTTTTATAATTTTTTTCTTTAACCTTACAGTTAAGGATAGTTTATATAAAGAAAAATATAAAAAAAATAATTTTCACAAAAACGGCCTTAACGATTTTCGTTAGATTTTCTAAACGTTTACAATTTAGTAGGCAAATAATACGTACTACCCCGTTTTTCTGTGAAAACTCGGCGTCCCTTTACTCTTGAGAAAAATTAACTAAATCTCGATTTTCTCGGAAACAGCTCCAACGATTTCTTTCAAAGTCTGTACTTATTTACCAATTAGTAAGGCAAATAATATGCACTTGTTTGTTTTCATAGGAAAAAATAAGATAAAGCCACTTTACTAGTGAAAATATTGACCTTCCAATTTTTTTTAATTCTGTGATTTGTTTAATTATGTTCCAACTTTTTGTGTAATTCCAATAAATGAGAAAGTAGTACCGTTTATTTAATGAATTTTTCCAAATCATCAGTATTTTTTAAATTCACAGATATCCGTTTTGATGCGTTTTCAGCATATGGGCTTTAGTTTTAATTTTAAAACCGTTCCAAATAATTTTCTATCATATCAAAATACTCCGCTATATTAACGCTGCCAGATATTTCTTTAACATGCAAAATTATCTATTAATATAGTACATAAAAACATGGACATTTTTATTTACAAATAAAAAAGTCGCAAGTATCACTCACAGTACAATTACGATACGTTATAATAAATTTTTATAGATTTGGTTAGTTTTGGTAGTCGTTCAAACAACTTTCGGATAGTTTTATTTAGTATCAACTTATTTTAGTCATTTGAACCTGTTACGATACGTTATAATCAATTTTAATAGATTTGGTTAGTTTTGGTTGTTCGTCCAATCAACTTTTGTGTAGTTTCACTTAGTATTAACTTATTTTAGTCATTTGAACCGGTTACGATACGTTGTATTAAATTTTAATAGATTTTGTTAGTTTTGGTTAGTCGTCTAAGTATGGTACTTAGTATCTACTTATTTTGGCCATTTGAACCTGTTCCGATACGTTATAATTAATTTTAATCGATTTGGTTAGTTTTGGTTAGTCGTCCAATCAACTTTCGGGTAGTTATTTATACGGGCGTTTTCAGCGATTTAATCCTTCCTAAGATATTAAAGATGCTAATAAATAAAACTACTTCTTTTCTAACCAATATATTTATTTGCCCAAATTATTAACTTATGGTTTTTGGTTACTCTCTATTAATCGATTTTAGTGTATAATATGATTTAACTCGTCCAAAATTCCATTAAAACACGATACACTCAACAAGGGAAAATGCACCCAAAGTATAACCTCGTATTTCCAATAGCTAGAATTTGACCGTATTTTAGACGATCCGATTACTACAGCCGTAGCGCCTACCCTACACTGGCGTGTTTCGGCGGATCGAGGGATTCGAGGTCACGGTAGACCGGGCGTAGCAACAACGAAAGATTGGGTTCTGGATATTTATTATTCTTGTGGTGTCATGTCATGGTCAACATGAATATGACGGTCAGATCATTTATTTTTATGACACTTTTCTCATATATTTTTGTCAGTATCAATTTCTGACTGTCAAAAAATACCTGACTTTCGATTTTTACGCTTCAGACAAGCTACAACTTGCTATTCAGTGTGCGTTTAAACGGTGGATGGTTTTTCATTATGCGAGTTCAGTGGTTTTGCTGCGTTAGTGTGTTTTGTAAGTACAGTGTTGTGCTTGGTTTTTGCTGTTCTGTGGACTGAACGGTGAATACCTAAAATGGGTAGGAACAGGAGCATTGCATTTAAATACTTTAGTAGTGTAGTTAAACCTGGACAAAAGTACGATGTCTTGAATGTAAGTTTTGTAAGAAGCAAGTGACACTAGGATGGCTCAACACTTAATTCCATGTGCAAGTGGCCCCTATATGATAAAAACCATTTTAAAAAAGGAATTAAATCAGAAAAAGCCACAGAACCCCAACAAATGTAGAAATGAAGAGTCGGTGTCTGTGTCTGCATCCTGATCGCAAGCAGATGCAGGTAGATAAAACACACTTCGAGACCTTCAAGTCCTTCAACTTCTAGTTTAAAAATGAGTGAGTAGTCAAAGTAGTTTAATGAGCGGTTTTATCCACAACATTAAACCCGACGATCAAAAGGAAAGTTGGTTAATGCTGGCAAAGGTGATATATGCAATAGGTGTTCCGCTAAATATAACAGAAAACACATATTGGGTAGAACTTTAAAAAAAAATAGACCGTCGCGTCGGCGTCGCGTCGTTGACTCTTCCGTCTCGTTTCATTTTATCAAATACTCTTTTAAACACTATACCAGAGTACAAATAATATCGAGTAGATTCACTCAGCAAAAATCGTTTCATGTTTTTGGATCAAACGCAAAAGCCGCAGTACGGTAAAAAATTAGTTTTTTCTCTACCTGCAGCAGCGAGCAGTCTGTGAGGGGAGATTCAAAAAGTATTAGCTGATGCAAAATTATTTCCTCGGTTACCTGATATTTCAAAGAGGGATTAAGGTAATTTTTAATACGTGATTCAAATGAATAAAACTATGTAATAAAGTTATACAAAATAGTAACGTATACTAAATTCAAAAACATTATAAATAAAGGTAATACCTATTAAAATAATTTATTTGCCAGTTTGTAACTTGATTCATCTATTAAAACATATATAAAGCAGAAGGTTCAAAGTACCTGACAAATATTGTGTTAATTTAAACATAAAAAAGTAAATTTATAGCTTCTTAAAGGTCTTAACACTTCATTACTCGCGCTACGAGTATTTCTCTCACATTTTCTGCGAAATCGTCAGTTTTCGGAGATGGCTTTGTGAACGGAGCTGTCCTCCACTACTCTAGCTGACTTATTTGACGTCCTCTTTAACATGACCAATTAACCGGGTGCATTTTTCAAGTGTTTGGCTGCATTTGTAAGAATTTCATCGCGCTACGTCTGCCGTAGTACTTTTAACATTGAAAATGTTTCTGTTTTGCTGTTATGGGGCATCAAATTGCGAAAAAGTGCATGCTACATTTGCCACATATGATGTCATATGCGTGATGAACTACTAACCCAAACTAACCAAAAGTAATCCGAAGCACCAAAAAGAACTAAATGTATCGCAACAGATTAAAAAAATTAAAATAAGACTAACTCAAACTATCCAAACTTTTGCAGCTAACCAAAACTAACCAAATACATTAAAATTGGTTATAACGTCTCGGATCCGGTTCAAATTACTAAAATAAATTGGAACTAACTGAAACTAACCGAAAGTTGATTGACCAACTAACCAAAAGCACCAAAAAGGGCTAAACCCTATCGGGCAAATTAAAAATATTAAAGTAAGTTAAAATTAACTTAAATTAACAGAATTTTGTTGACTAACCAAAACTAATCGAAAACATTAAATTTGATTGTAACGTATCGGAGTCGGTTCAAGTGACTAAATGAATTAAACCTAACTGAATTAAAGAAATGTCTTTTTAACATTATAATATTTTTAACATAATTATTAAAAAATAAAAAAAGGTGCGGATATGAAGACCTAAAAAATTACCCTCCACTTGTAGATAGGAAAATCTATTAATATATAACTAGCCATGACGTTGCGGTAGATAATATTTCTAACCTGTTCCGAATTGTTTAGCCCGTTCTTTCGCTTTTGGTTACTTTTAGTTAGTTTTGTTTAGCCGTTTAATTAACTTTCGGTTAGTCTCAGTTAGATCCTATTTATGTTAGTCATTTGAACCGACTCCGATACGTTATAATCAAATTTAGTGTTTTTCGTTACTTTTGGTTGGTCGCCAAAGTTCTGCTCGTTTTGGTATAGTTCTAACTTACTTTAATTTTTGTAACCTATTCCGATACGTTTTAGTGCTTTTGCTACTTTTGATTAGTTTTGCTTTGTCATTCAATCAGATTTCTGTTAGTTTTAGTTGGTTTTTATATATTTTAGAATTTGGACCGGTTCCAATACGTTACGACTATAATTAATTTTAATGTTTTTGGTTAATTTTAGTTAGTCGCCGAAATTCGGCTAATTTAAGTGAGTTTCAACTTACTTTAATATTTTAAATCTATTTTGATTTATGTTTTCGCTTTTTGGTTACTTTTGGTTAGCTTTGTTGTTCAATCAACTTTCGGTTAATTTCAGTTAGTTTAAATTTATTATAGTCATTTGAACCGGTTCCAATACGTTTATTACCAATTTTACTGTTTTTGGTTAGTTAAGGTTAGTCGCCAAAATTCGGTTAATTTGGGTTAATTTTATCTTACTCCAATATTTTTAATCTATTACGATACGTTTTAGCCGGTTTCGGTGCTTTTAGTTTCGTTTGGCTAGTCATTCAATCAGCTTTTGGTTACTTTCAGTTAGCTCCAATTTATTTTACTCATTTGAAGCGGTTCCGTTACATTATAACCAATTTAAATGTTTTTGGTAAAATTATGTCAGTCGCCAAAATTAGGTTAATTTGGGTTAGTTTCAACTAACTTTAATATTTTTAATCTGTTCCGATAGGTTTAAGCCCATAGTGCTTTTGGTTACTTTGGCTAGTTTTGATTAGTCGTGCAATCAAATTTTTGTTAATTACAGTTAGTTTCAATTTATATTAGTCATTTGAACCGATTCCGATACTTTATTACCAATTTTAATGTTTTTGGTTAGTCGCAAAAATTCGGTTACTTTGGGTTAGTTACAACTTACTTTAATATTTTTAATCTGTTCCGATACGTTTTAGCCCTTTTTGGTGCTTTTAGTTACTTTTGGTTAGTTTTCAATCAACTTTCGATTACTTTCAGTTAGTTCCAATTTATTTTAGTCATTTGAATCGGTTCCGATACGTTATAATCAAATTTAATGTTTTTGGTTAGTTGTTAAAATTCCGTTCGTTTTGGTTAGTTTTAACTTAATTTAAGTTTCGTAACCTGTACTGGTACGTTTAAGCCTGTATTGGTTACTTTTCTTTCGGTGAGTTTCAGTTAGTTCCAATTTATTTTAGTCATTTTAATCGATTCCGATACCTTATAAATCAAATTTAAGTTTAAGTAAATACACTAACACGATCTCACAAGCGTATGTGTCATGTGCATGCTACAACTTTTTCACGATTTGAGACCCTATACCTATTAGGATAATAGAAACATTTTCAATGTTAAAATATAAGAGTTGCTTTAAAAACACAAAAGGTCATGTGAAAAATTCGCAATTATTAAAATATAAACGGATTTTTGCGCACGCTAGTGATGACGGGCATTTTATTTTTGCCGTACTTGTTTTCTTTTCTCACTATTGTCTTTATCCATATTTAGGTAAATAACTAAATTTTAATAAAGGCATATTTGTTAAACCGATTATACGTGTAATTGAAAAACTGCATATTATTAAAAAATTATTATAAATCTTAACTGATACGGTCTTTGGGGCATCTAAAAAATGAAAATCCGTCACCCACTTTTGTAATACAATAATTATCCGCACAACAATATCTCGCCATAGTAGCGACTTAATAATTATTTAATTCAACGCGACCCAACAGTACAGAATATCAAGGCGTTTGCACACTGCCGTAAATTCTCCCTCGTAGTGTAGCCACAACTGGCCGCGAACAAGATTGATCTGGATTCGCTTCGAAGGTAAAAACTGTCGGCGAAATTGGAAATTTGTCTCGAGTGAACCTACCGTATACACTTATTTATACCGTGACTATACAATCAAGTTCATTTACGTAGTAAAAATGCCAAAGTCCTTGATATTCAATGTGATGATTGGTCAAATATAAGGAATGAGCATAATAATTAATTTTGTTATAACAACACCCCAACCTTTTTTCTATAAATCATTGCCAACTGAAGGAAGAAAATCGGTGTACTGGAGGGCAGATAAATAAAATGTTTAAATTTCTCTCCTTGTTAAAGTTATAATATATTGGTTTGACTATATAACTTTTATTATGTCGATGTGGTAGGCAATTGATGCAAAAAATACAGTAGAAATCTTTGTCGGCGCGACGCTCCGAATTCCGTAGGCCAAAAATTTTTAGTGATAGTTTAAAAAGAAAAATCGGTATATTCTTTCAAATCAATCAAATCACCGCAAAGGCAGCCGACAGGGCCGCCGCAAGGGTTATCAACGCCCGCGTGCCGAAAATATTTTGGCGCCCCTTAAAGGGGGGAGGTGGAGAAAAGCGCCGCTGGATAATCGGCAAAAAAATTTTGGGTGCCACGCCCAAATTTGTCCAGTTTTTGTTAAGAATTTAGTGTAGAACGGTTATAAAAACTATCAGCAACCTTTATTAAATGCCTTAAGAACTTTATACTGTTAGTTGTTACATAATACATGTTTTAAATGTTTTATTTTTTTATTTAAGCATTCGACTAAAACCGCATTTCATTTTAATTTTGTAATGAAACGGCAGAGGAGGTTTCAAAACTAAAGCTTTATTCTTTTTTGAATTATTTATAAAGGCATAAACCAAACAATAAACAAATAACAAATAAGACATTTAATTAGGATCAATCCAGAAATGAAATGGGTGTTTTTCTAGATTTGGCTGCTGCAAATTCTTTTATAATATTATCAAAATCAATTTTATCGAGTATCTCTTGCTCTATAGCTAAGATTGCCAAACCAGATAATCTTTTTGGTGACATGGTAGACCTCAAATAATAATTTTTAATTATTTTTAATTTAGAGAATGATCTCTCACCAGAAGCAACAGACACAGGTAAAGTGAGGAGGATTCTTAAGGCAATACTAATATTTGGTAGAGAGGAAGTTAGATTGTTTTCAAATATATATTGTAGAATTTCAAGGGGATTTGACGCTTCAGGTAATGAAAACAATCTTAGGGCTTTTATCTCGTTAAATAAACAATTTTCTTCCACGTCAGCCTCCTTCTTTTCCTGATCAGTTAGCTTTTGTTGTAGAGCACCAAGCATTTTAAAAGATCTTCGTCACTTAATTTAAAAATATCACAAATAAAACCAAAAACGTTATCGTTATCAGATATCATATCGAACCTACTATTTAAAGAACTTAGTGTTTGATCAATTATTTTCAAAAATAAATTTATTTTAAAAGCGGTTTTTGGATCTTGAGGTTTCTCATCCGTGTGCTCATAATCGAACAATGTTGTTGCTCTATTTCAAGGGCAGCCGCTAGTTTTCCAGCTTCAGCAAGTTTTTCCTCTAAAACATTATCATTTCTATAATTTTTAAAATGATCAATTAAATTCTTTAAATAGTTTTGGCACACTTTATGTCAATCGCTACACTTTGCATCATTTTGCTTACAATATTAATGTGGAATAAAACATCATACCAAATTATTATACTACAAATAAATTTAAAAGATTGAATATTTAATAAACGAGAACTTGCTTTATGTCTAGTTTCTATGTTAAAAGTATCATTTTCTGCTATT
Source organism: Pissodes strobi (assembly GCA_016904865.1). Lineage (NCBI taxonomy): Eukaryota > Metazoa > Arthropoda > Insecta > Coleoptera > Curculionidae > Pissodes > Pissodes strobi. The sequence continues at coordinate 321 of JAEQML010048424.1, read as the reverse complement.
ACTAAAAAGCTATCACATATTTGAATAAAATGAAACTTTAGCGGTTTTATAGCATCAATCCTACTTGACCATCTAGTATCACTTAGGAGTTTTAGATGTAACTGAGGGGCATGCTTTTTTATAACATCCCATCTTTTTGTGGATGAAGAGAAAAATACATAAAGTTATTGTACAATATTAAAAAAGTTCACTGTTTCATTTGAAACATTAGCAGAATCATTTACTGTTAAATTTAAGCTGTGTGCAGCATATGGCACAAAAATGCCCTAGGATTAGCATCGAGTATGCGTTTTTGTAAACCAATATGTTTTCCGCGCATAT
>MU189242.1:31002-53824 GCA_016904865.1 Pissodes strobi | reverse complement strand
TTGCAAATCTATTTTAATTCGCTATGGCAGTCTGTAACATTCGAAATACAGTGTACATCAAAACATAGAAAGGCAAACAATATATTTTGCCACTTATTAACACCGCAAGCGAATTCTAAGATGGATTTAATACAGATAAAATAGGATTTTTAATAAAGTTTGATTAAAATTGTAATATGAGTTTTATTTCTTCGTCACTTTTGACACGTTTCATTTAAGAATTTAGAGAACTAAAAAATGTATTTCAATGCATTATCTCAAACTTTAAATAATTTAAACTTTGAACTTATTTAGTTGTTTAAAACAAATTTGCAAATATAAATCAGAAGTACTTGACTATAGCTCAAAAGTGCACGATGAACTTTTGAAGAATCTTTATGTATAGCATATCTTTGAGTCTCCCAGAGCTAAAAAGAAATTAAGCTGCCAAAGTGCAGGATTTTCATAATCCAACCAATTAAACGAGCTGATTTACGCATTGCACCCTCCAGCTTCTATGTCCTCTTTAATAAAGCCGTGAACATCTGCAAACTGTGCACGGGTTGCTCGATAATAATGTTTGTACTTTTCATCACAAAATTCGTTTTCAAGGACGAATTCTGCGTAAGTCGTTCTTAACCATTCATAACCACTTTTGGGCAGTTTTTGTTAAATATAGATGCATACGCTATTTCTTCCTCAACAAAATCAGAATCGGATTCCGAGTCTAACAAATTCCACAAATATGTATTTATCATAGGTAATAGTAGGCATCTACTCTAGGCATACAACTGCGCTTCAGACACGTGTGCATAAAATGCGTTTCATCTTTCGCACTACCAAGGGCAGGCAGTTCACTTCACCCAGGCAGTTTACTTTACCCTGCGTCACCGCACCTCACACTGCGTCTTAACGTTCGCCCGGCCTAAACGATTTTAAATTTCATTTTATATGCTGCATTTAGCAACAAAAGATGCTATACTTTGTGGTAAGAATTTTAGTACGTCCTCCAGTCCTCGATATCACTTTATACACGTAGTCTCTCCTTGGGCTCGTCTTGTTCACTATGTTTAAAGAAAAACATTCCCCCCGTTCCCTTTCTGCATTCCGTAACTCTCCAGGAAAGGCTCTCATTCATCTTCTAGTGATCAACGGTTCACGTCGCGCATCGCGGGAACCCGCCGTTCCGTGATTGTTTCTAGCACCAGTGCTACGTTCCCAAATTAAGTGTTTAGGTGAGTTTCGGATTACCATTCCTGAATGTCATGTAAGTAATTTTTCCTTTGTTTCTATATTTCTTAGAATGGGAAAATCCAAGAAGCGCACCCGATCCCACAGTAGGGACAACATCCATAAAAAGGACCTATATAAAAGACTGGCATATTTAGAAAGGGAATTTAAAAGATCGAGAAGGGAATCTTTATCCGCTCTACCTCTAGAGTGATTCGGTCTAGCTCTGAGTCGAGTAATAATTCTCGTGCTTATCATACCTCCCGAAGTCGTTCCCTATCAAGAAATCGTAGCCCCTTCGCCATTGAGCGAACACCGAGAGGTTCGCCATTGCGCGGTAGTGCAGAGCGTGACTTGCATGTCATAGAGCCAGCCACTACAGCCACAGTTTAGGACAGTTCGATCACTCCTTTAATATTCTCCTAAAAGCCGGCTTTTTTTGCGAGCGGTCGTAAATCACAGTGAACACCTGCCGTACCAACTAAATGCGAGGTATACGAGGCCGCGCATTAATTTATCGCTTTGAATGCATCTACGGGGAACGGTCAATAATTGAATTAGTTGCTTTAGGTATTCATGTTAATATTTGGAGTAGTATATGTGCAACTTTAATAAAAGGTTAACTTATGGACTACATTTGATAGGTATTAACAACAAATGCAAAATGTGAAAAAGAAATATATTATAAAGTACCTAAGTATACATAAAAAAATGTATTAAAAAACAGAAAAGTAGCACAGTATTGCGAAAACCGCTTCTCTCTCTATCTTTACTCGTAAGTGAGATACCCCGTAATACCATCGAAAATGGGATACCCTGTACACTATCGACAAAGTACACACAAGGTCGGCTATCTGTCATACAAACATGATTTAACTTACAGGAAGGAGTTTCAAGATTTAGGCTGCTCGGAGGTATATTCTCTTGCCTTGCATCTTTGAAATTTTCTGTAAAACAAACAAATCTGTTTTATAGTTATTTAAGTGAAAATTAGTGTAAGAAATGAATACGATAAGTAGGACACGAATAATTATGCATTTACATTTTCATGTACTTTAGAAACTTGTGTGCTTTTATTTAAAACAAGCTGCATATTAATATAGAAAAAACAAGAAAATACGTTCTTTTTGTACTTAAGCACAAATTACAATAGATAATTAGACATACAGATATAGATCATAAACTTAAAAGTAATAAAAATGCAAATACCAAAAATCTTACCATCTAATTTTGAGACCATTGAAGTAAATATTTTTGTCTGTTTCTTCTAAGGAGTAAACGATTGTTCAAAATGTGCACTACATATTCTTATGCGTTTAAAAGCTTGTTCAGGTGTCAATTTAGCGTATTTGTGTTCACCAGTAAAGCCTAATACTTCTTTCCAATTCTGGCAACTTAAAAATATATGCAAAATATTTATTATGCCTATTTTACCGGAATCAAGTTCTTGACCAATAAATTGTAATAACTTCTTTGCCGTATAAAGGGGCAACAATTTACTTCTGGTTCGAATTACTTAGCGTAGTTAGCAACAAATTTGGTTACCTATATATCGTAGTGGCAACTGCTAAACTAAATATCTAACTTAATCTAACTAACTTACATTTATTTTTAACCGCAACGTTAATTTAAGTAATAAAAGCTAATAATAAACAACTTTTTGAAAATTTATTTAAACATACCTTACTGGATTTAGTGGAATTCGAAAGGATGACACATTTCCCTGATTTATGTTAACGTCACATCCATCAACACTGCTGTAAGAAGAATGACTAGCTTGAGAAGCCATTCCCGAAACTATCTCCAAAAAGTAACGTTTCAACGAACACTCTAATATTATTGTTCTAAATTTTATTTGCTCACCGCGTACAACGCTCCGTAAATATGTAAGCTTAAAATTTTAGGACACCGCGTACCAAACCACTGAGAAGTGAACTGCCGACCGACCGGTAGAAGCGACAGTTTGGGGGGTGAGGGAGGCGCGTCGGCAAGAGGGAAACTTATTGCTCGAATGGCCAAGTGCTTGGACTATTTAGAATATCTATAGGCTCTGCTACAGCCAGGGCCACCGATGTAAATGACCTACCTGACCAGCCATCATGTCATAGGCCGTCTGTACTTTTATTAGACGACGATGACATCCAAATTCTTGGGGAAGACCATTTACTTCCGGTCAAAGGATCTAATACCTTAAACCAAGCAATATGCTCTCGATGGGGACACCTTCTTACTCATGGTTTGGCGGAGGATGAGAAAAAATCTATATATAACAAATATGATTTTCCCGAGAATTTCCCTTTACTTCACCCTCCGGACCTTAACCCAGAGGTATTGTCAGCGCTGTCTCAAATTAACAAAAAACAGAACTCTATTACTCGGACCTGCAAGAAAGCCTGGGTCTTAACGGCCATGGGTTCCTCCCTAAACGTCGCCCTTGGAAAAGGTCTTCCACCCGATATAAAGGGACAACTCTTAGGACCTCTTTGGGAATCCAGCAAAATACTTGTGGACAGTTTTTATAACATTACAACGATACGCTGTACCCTAATTATGCAGACTTTGTCTAGACAAGTCAAAGAGGTCGCTGAAAAAACAATACCTGTGAAATTAATTTTCGGATCAGATTTTGGTGAGGCTGTTAAATCAGCGCTAGCCATCGAAAAAGCGGGAAAATGCCTTTTTACACAAAAACCATACACTAAAACGATGCCTTTTTCTTCAGAAAAAAGGGGCGGAGACCCTTTACAGCAAACACCCGACCTAGCCCATTGTCGGAAAACCGGTAGAGGCCGTTTCGTCCAAGGAGGGAGACGAACCACAAAGCCTACAATCGCAATCCCTCCAAAGATTACCGTCGCCAAAACAAAAGGAGATAGAGGTAACTTTACACTCAGGTCGCTTAAAACATTTTTTACCTGCCTGGAAACACATAACTTCTAATGAAGTCGCCTTATCCTGGGTTAATGGCATAAAACTAATTTTTTCTTCTCAACTATATCAAACAAACCCACCACCTATTCGCAAGTTTACTCCTAATGAAGTTAATTTCCTGAACGCAGAAATATCTAACCTAAAAACCCTGGTGGCCATTGAAAAATGCCATGACATACAACCAGGGCAATTTTTATCACCATTTTTTCTAGCAGACAAACCGAACCGTAAAAAACGATTCATATTAAACCTAAAAAATCTTAATGTGTTCATTAAACCATCCCATTTTAAAATGGAAGACTATAGAACTGTTTCTAGAATTTTGCAAGAAAATATGTTTATGTGCACAATTGACCTTAAAGATGCATATTATCTTCTTCCTATCCATAATTTATACAGAAAATATTTGCGTTTCAATTTTAATGACAGTATTTATGAATTTACTTGTTTACCGTTTGGTCTATCTTCGGCTCCTTTTATTTTTACAAAATTAACAAAACCAATTATCGCTTTTCTGAGAAACAAAGGAATTCTCTGTGTAGCATATTTAGATGATTTCATAAATTTGGGAACACAGCTGAAGAATGTTCCGAAAATACGCATACGGTGCGAAAGTTATTCATCGCTCTAGGTTTCGTCATAAATATCGATAAGAGCAACTTTAAGCCGCAAATGCAACAAAAATTCTTAGGTTTCATTTTCAACAGCCCGATTTACCGATTAGCTTGCCAGCCGAGAAACGAAGTAAAATAAAGTGCTTTATTAGGGAATGGGCGAGTTTTTTAGGTTTATTAATTTCAGCTTGCCCAGCCGTAAAATATGGTTGGCTTTAGACGAAAATATTTGAAAGAGAGAAAATCAAACAGTTATATAAACACAACATGAATTTCGATGCAAAAATAGTTTTGTCAAATCAAATTATTCAAGACCTAGTTTGGTGGACGTTTAATAATATCAAACAAGATTCATTTGCCATTGAGATTTTTACAGATGCATCACTTACCGGCTTTGGTGCTTATACTCATGAAACTAGCACACACGGGTGGTGGGACGTTATAGACACAAAACGTCATATTAATTATCTAGAACTGAAAGCCATTCTTTACGGGATAAAATGTTGCTCGGGCAATTATAAAAATTGTAATATTTTAATCAGAACAGATAATACTACAGCCTTGGCATACATAAACCTCATCGGTAGTGTTCAGCACATAAATTTACATCAACTTTCAAAAGAAATCTGGACATTATGCGAATCAAAAAATATATTTTTAGTTGCATCATACATTAGCTCACAAAATAATTAGAAGGCTGACTCCGAATCTCGCATTTTACCAACAGAAACAGAATGGAGTTTAGCTGACTTCACCTTCGAGAAAATAGTTAGAACCTTTGGATTACCTGAAATAGATTTATTTGCTTCTAATACAAATCATAAATGTACTGATTACGTATCATGGCTACTCGATCCAAGTTCGGTTGCTATTGATGCCTTTACAATTTCTTGGAAAAACAATTTTTTCTATATATTTTCTCCTTTTAATATGCGTGAGTGATTCAAAAAATTGTACATGATAGAGCCGAAGGAATTGTGGTAATTCCCTGGTGGCCAGCCCAATCTTGGTTTCCATTGTTTTTAAAATATAAAAAAGGGGAACACATAATATTTGAGCCTAATTCAAAATTACTTTCGTGTCCTTTTAGGCAGGAACACCCATTGTCTGCCGCCATATTATCAGCCAAGCATACAGGTTAAGGAACATTCCAGAAAATGCTCTTGACACAATTTTACAGTCGCTGTCTAAAACCACTTTAACACAATACAGCTCAACCTACAAGTTATGGTGGAAATTTTGCCAAATACATAATTATTCAGTCTTTACGTCAGGAATAACCGAAGTTATTCAGTTCCTACAAAATATTCTAGATACTAAAACATACAAGTATGGATCTTTTAATTAATATTGGTCGGCGTTATCCCTAATCTTACCTGGCAATATTGGCGAGAATCATATCTTAAAACGGTACTTGAAGGGCATATCCAATATAAGGCCACCGGCCCCACGGTATAACTTTACAGAATCAGTAATAAATTTTTTAGGCACTTTATATCCACCAGAATCTCTAAGTCTCCAGGTCTTAGCGTCCAAATTAGCGACTCTACTACTCCTAATTACATGACACCGAATACAGACTATTCACCTTATCAAATTAGAAAATATCATAGAATCATCCTCAGCCTTTCAAATCTTAATTACGGACAAAATTAAAACCTCTGGTCTCAATTCAATACAACCTTGTCTACATATTCCTTATTATAATGAGAATCCAGCGCTTTGCGCTGCGGCAACATTAAAATTGTATATTCATAAAACCGAAAAAACAGGAAAACTTGATCACAAAAACCTTTTCCTGATTACTCGACCACCCTTTTCCAATGCTTCTAAAGAAACAGTTAGCAGATGGGTTAAGCAAACGGGTGTTGTGTGATTCGTACCGAAGGCAATAAAAATACTAATTGGATAATGTGTTTCGTACCGCACACATTTTATATAATTTATTCAACATTGTGATTCGTACCGGCCATCAGGTAGGTAAAATGTATAACCTTTAGGTTAGGGATAGAAATAATAAATACTTGTTATAGTTGTCAAATTTATTAATGGCATTTTCCATAAGACCTCATGTGTTAGAGAGAGACAGAAAACATATTTTTGGTAAGATTTTACCAGGAAATCATTAAAATGATTTTTTCGAATAAGTGCGATACATCATTGGTGTTGGAACATTAGAAGCTCTTAAAGTCCGTAATAAAAATCCAGGGCCGTATTTAAAAAAACAAAGTTGATTATGGCAGCTCAAAGACGAAACGTCGGTTTGAAAATCTGATAACACCATCTTGTAGAACAGAAAAAGTAGCAATGAGAATATGAAATTTACTTTATTACATCTATTCAAATAGAGTCATAAAAAAATAAAAATTAAATCGCAAATATTCGGTTTTTTCTAAATATCTTCGGAAGTATTCGGATTTTTTTTACTTTTAAGGTGGCATTTTGATCAGCATCAAATTGCGCAACTTTGCCTCCATTTAACCGACCTCGTATCTCTTCTAGTTTCCGAAATCCCAATGATGAGGCTCGAATTTGGGACACCCTGTACGTGCGAGTGTTGCTCACGATTCACATTAGTGATGGGCATAACCGAATTATTTTGATAACCGAATTATTTGTATTCAAATAATATTAATAACCGAATGATTATTTGAATAATCATTCGAATAAATTCCGGTTAGCGATCGCAGCCGGTTAGGAAGGAAGTTCAGCATCTTATTCGTAACTCGTAACTGCTGTAATTGTCTTATTAAGCATGGCTTAATAAATAAGTAAATAACAATAGAATACGAGTAAATATTTGTTTACGCAATATTATTGAACAAAATATAATAAACAGCGTTTTTCAATCCAAAATATGACTCTTGGATGTGTTGATTACATGTAATGAACATAATTATTAAAAATCTACTTTGCAAAAAAGTATTTCTCTCTGGCGATGTATTTATAAGCAGTACTATAATAATATTAATAATTAATAGTACATATTATATTGTTATAGTTATATTACGACTTATGTATTGCTCTATTGCTCCTACAGTCTAAATTCCAATATATAACCTAAGAACCACTTAAATAAGTAAACCACTTAAAGATTTCCACTAACTTTATTTAAACATGACACGTGTTTCGACGGTAACGTCTTTTTCAAATGTGTACATTTGAAGTTATGGATCTCCATCAAGTAAAGGTTAATTCGATTAAATATATAACCTAAAAACTAAACAAACATTAGGTGATAATTGGTATTATGTATTGGAAAGCAGGCCGTATTCATTACGAAGAAGTGTATGAAAGAAATAAGAAATATGTGGGGCTGCTTGCTATTCGCAACAAAAAATATCGGCCGGCCGGATCAAAAGCGACCGCCTTTTATTTTGATTTTTTGAAGATGACAACAAATTGCTGTATTTGCACTTTTTAGGTGTTCAGGCGCCGAGAATTGTATATTTTTTATGTTAGGTAGGAGCAATAAAAGTAAATTATGTAATCTTAATTTAATATTCGCTAGTTTTCAACCCCCCAAGTTCGGCTTCCACATTCCACAATTCCACATCCTACCAGTACATTTGAAATTTTAAAACTCATCTTTTATTCGAGCTAAAACATCGAAACATGCTTCATAACTCATAACTAAATTAAAACCGCTCCTTACTCGTGCTCGTTGATCATTCGACGGATAGACGCGACGCGACAGCGAGGTTTCTTCCTTCGTGTTCGTATTCGTATCAGGGTCAGGTTATTTTTCATTCGAATACTTGTGGAATGAAAACCGAATAATACAGGTTATTTTAATAACCGGATAACAGGTTATTTTTCATTCGAATAAGCCCATCACTAATTCACATGCGTTAGTTGTACGTGCGAGTGTTGCTCACATTTTGGCCCAGATTGTATGGGGAAAAGCCGAATATAATTGTCTGTTATATAATCAGCATATCTTAAAAGTCTATCATCATTTGGCATTATATCAAACAAATCAAGAGCAAAGCTATCTCCTACTTCGCTAGGATCCAAATAAGGTAATGCGAAAGTTGTTTGCATCCATTGACCAACCAAGCTTGATTTGTCTTTATAATCCTTAGTTAAACCTAATTTTTGCACTTTTCTATACCAGGGCTGACTGAGATGAAACCTGCATCCAATTATTTGAGCTTTGGGCCAAACTTCAATCACAGCTTTATGGATGCCTTGTTCAAAGTCCACGACAATTTCGTTAATATCTAATGTAACGTTATATTTTAAACACTCGTTTTCTATTAATGAAAATAATTTACAATAACTTTGACTTTGCTTACTTGGCAATAAACAGAAGAATAAAGAATAATATTGTGCGCATCAAGGTATATTCGATTTGTTGTGGCAGCCATTCGCACATTACTTTCACATGAAAAAACGATAATGTTTTCATTTACACTGTTAACAAAATGGAAATTTTCGCCTTTACTAGTTTTGATGTTTAGTTTTGCAGCAGCTTCATGAACTTCATAAATGTTCTTTGGAAGAGACGGAGTAACTTTTCTACGAGCATTGTATATGTAATCCCTTACAAGTGCAACGTCAGTGGTAGTAAATGTAGGCGGTAGGTTTTCTTGAAGAACTGCGAATAATTTTAGAAGGTTTCTCAGCAATACCTTCTTTAGCTTTTCTTTTGCATGCTGTACTTACAATTTGTCTTTGAAGTGACACTACATCAGCTTCGTGACAATGTTCTAACTCACACTTGTTCAAGAGAACATACTGGTCGAATGGACCAAAGGTATAAATGGTTGCTTTACATTTACGATCTACGCATACCCAAACATGTTCCTTACTTGTTTTAAGCACTTTTTTTAAATTATACTTATAACTATTAACAACCAACATTGGTTTTTCACGGCTACTTTTAATAAACTTGATATCCATTTTACGCAGAACTTTGCTGGTCAACATCTAACAAGAGACTAAAAGACATGGAAAATGAATTAAAACCCTTCTTTAACATCTAAATAATAATCTGGTACTAATGGGGTAGTCATGTAGTGCAGGTAGGGTGCAGGAAATTCCAAAAATTGTATATCGGTACGAATCGCAATATGAATAAATTAGTAAAAATTACCATATTGGTTTATTTTACCTGAGCGGTACGAATCGCTATGTGCCCAAGCAAACATTATCGAAAGCAGGTATTGATACAACGCTTTTTAAGACCCACTCTACCAGGCACGCTTCCACTTCGAAAGCCTTCTTAAGTGGTGTTTCTTTAGACGTAATTCGGAAAACAGCGGGATGGACAAGCTCTTCAAGTACCTTTGCAAAATTTTATAATCGCCCCATAATAGACTAAAACCAATTTGCTAAATCCATTTTAGGTTAATAAAATGGCCATGACTTATTTAGGTTTTAAGCCTTATTTTTAGTTTGTTCGTCTACTTGCCAGTGAAATATTTTTGACAATTTTTTGTTAATATTTTATTATATCATAACCTAACATTTTTGACTATTTTTACAAGAAGATTTACCCTTAACTAATTAAAAATAATAATAATCGGTAAAAAATTCTCATGCATATTTTTTCTTTAAACATCTACGTGTATAAAGTGATATCGAGAACTGGAGGACGTACGATCAAACGAACTTACCTGTGAAGTTCGATCGTAATTTTGGAAGTCCTCCTGTCCGAAGATATCACTTTCCCACCCTCGTCTCACGCTCTCCCTCTCTTAATGCAAGAGAATACCTACTTTAAATAATGAGAGCCTTTCCTGGAGAGTTACGGGATGCAGAAAGGGAACGGGGGGAATGTTTTTCTTTAAACATAGTGAACAAAACGAGCCCAAGGAGAGACTACGTGTATAAAGTGATATCTTCGGACTGGAGGACTTCCAAAATTACAATCGAACTTCACAGGTAAGTTCGTTTGATCGTTTAATTAATGAGTATTAGCATCTTCGGTTAATTAATTTTAAATTCATTTATTCGATTTGTATTTATTAATGTAAATTAATTTTATTCTACATACAAGTTAATAATATATATGTACTAGCTGTTATAACACTGTTGTGGCCTTAAGTAGCTATTTTGATCATCCCTTTCTCTTATGTTGTCCTCAGGCACTTTGTGACTATATTTATTTTAGTTGATAATGTATGTGGTTTGATCAAACCACTAAAATAAGATATTATGTTATTGGTCTAACTTTGCTTATTTATATTACATTAATTATGTTTGCTTGGGTGTGTAAGGGGTGAAAGTATAATATATTATAATATACTATAATACTAGCCCAAATGTCAACCTCACCTGCTAGTGTGATAACTGTAGTTATCCGGTACACCCTGCTAGATAACCGACGAGGCTCTGACGACCGAACGGCTGCCGGAATAAGCAGCCCCCACATACAAGCCAACAGCTTCGGGTGGAAGAGCTTGTAAGTATAAGGGTACTCTCTTGTCCTGGAGTTAAGAAATTAACTCCGAAGGCGAATGAACCGATGAAACGGTCAACGGCATAGGATACCGAAGGCAATGGGAAACCACTGTATTAAAGATCACCACGAATCCCCAGGTAAAGCATCATGACATTAACTGTTGAACTACAAACCGCTACTAATCATAAACATCGGATGCCAAGATTCGGCAGGAGAGACAACCACGTTCAAGCCAAGAGGCCTCTCAGGTCGTTAACATGCGAAAACCTCTCGGAGAAAACAGTCGAACAAGAAGGCCTAATATGAGAATTTGCACATGGAATGTCAAAAGCCTGTTTGCAGCTGAAAAACTTGATAATGCGATAAAAGAAATGAAACGAATGAAAATAGATTTACTAGGAATCAGTGAATTAAGATGGCCTGAATCAGGAACCTGCAAAAAAGACAACACATTGCTATATTACGCCGGCAATGGCTTGGAAGATACACATCACAGAAATGGAGTAGGTATCCTGGTAACAGCAGAACTGAATAAATACGTGACCAACTTTGTACCAATCTCGGACAAAGCAATCTTAATCCAAATAAACACTCATCCATTTAAAACTAATGTACTACAAATCTACGCCCCGACTGCAGATACAAAATATGACGATGAAATAGAGAACTTTTACGATCAAATTTTGACAGAAATTCAGGAAACACGAAATTACATACATTATAGGCGACTTCAACGCAAAGGTTGGAGAATGTCCAAGGGGAGAAGCGGTGGGTCTATATGGTCTTGGAAACCCTAATGAACGAGGACAACGACTGTTCGAGTTCTGTGAAGACAACGAAATGATAATTACAAACACCTGGTATAAACTACCCAAGAGACGTTTATATACTTGGAAGGCCCCCTTTGATGATGGCAATAATCCTGAGACTTCAAGAAATCAAATAGATTATATACTCGTGCACAAACGTTTTAGGAATGCTGTCTAAAGGGTCACTACATATCCGGGAACAGATATTGGATCAGACCATCAACCTCTTGTTGCGGATATTAAACTACGCTTAAAAAAAATACCAACGACAAAAATTAAAAACAAATACTTTTAACTTCGTAAATATGGAAATGAGAGACAAAATAAAACAAGAATTTAATAACAAAATAAAGCTTATCGACAAACAGCTAGAAGACCCCGAAGAACTGAGGTGCGAACTTAAGATCAAAGCCAAAGAAATATACACAAATAATGAATATAAAAAGGACTCAATCACAAAAAATAAATGGATGAAAGAAGATATCTTAAAACTAATGGAACAGCGAAGACTAGCAAAGGCAAATGACGCAAAGTACAGGTATCTACAGAAAAAAAATTAAAAGGATATCAAGATGGCCAAAGAGAGATGGATGAATGAAAAGTGCCAGGAAATGGAAAACATAATGTCCAAACATGATTTATTCAACATACATAAAAAGGTGAAAGAAATAAGCGGCATATTTAAAAAAGGAGTTCCCCTGTACTAGTGGACAATAACAACAAGATCATCGTTGATGAAGAAGACATCAAAACAGAATGGCAAACATATAATTAGAGCTGTTTAAGGACGATAGAGATAATGATATGGTACTGTATCAACACTGCACAGAAGGGCCAGAAATCATGAGATCCGAAGTAGAACATGCTATAAAAAAAGCAAAAGCCAGAAAGGCGCTAGGACCGGATGAACCACCCACTGAGTTAATAAAACTGATAGATGAAGAAAATATAAAAATAATAGTCAAACTCTTCAATGCAATATATAACACCGGAGTGATCCCCTCAGACTGGCTCAAATCCACATTCATTGCAATTCCTAGAAAACACAAAGCAAGAAAATGCTCAGAATACCGACTGATTAGTCTAATCAGCCACACCCTCAAAATTTTCTTAAGAATAATACACAGAAGAATTAGTCTCAAATGCGAAGAAAACATGGAAGAAACTCAGTTCGGTTTTAGGAATGCACTCGGAACTAGGGAGGCGCTTTTTACGCTGAACGACCTATTACAGAAATGCCGTGATCAAAGAAAGGACATTTTTGCATGCTTCATGGATTTTGAAAAGGCGTTTGATAAAGTGCAACATGCCAAATTAATAGAGATTTGAAAAAGACGGGGATCGATGATAGAGATATTCGTATCATTAAGAATTTGTACTGGAAACAAACCGCTAACGTTAAGATTGGAAATAGTCTTACTAACGAAATATTCATACAACGAGGAGTCAGACAGGGTTGTATTTTATCCCCAACTCTGTTCAATTTATATTCTGATCTTTTATTTAAGACAGCACTTGAGGATCAACCACATGGAGTAAAAATAAATGATGAATTACTTAATGTAATTAGATATGCGGATGACACAGACTAACCTTCTAGGGGACCAGTGATTGAGTCCTTAATTAGTGCTTGACACTACCAAGTTATTGGGATATCCGTACTGCACTAGGTAAGATTTTTCTGGAATTAACTTTTTTTATAGCCTGAGAAGCACATGGTCGCCATGACGCTAAAGGTTATTTCCTATTATTTCTAGAGGCTTTCCGAGCTCATCTTACAAAACCGAGGCAGTTGATCCTCCAGCAACCCTCCAACTCGAGAGAGGTAATTATTGCTAAAGTTTTTTTGTCTAATTTAATGATTTAATTGCCTTGATTAACTTTTTTTTTACATTGACCACCATTTGCATTGCATTCCATAAGATATTTTACCTTTTTCTTTTTATCATATCTGAACTTTTTTTAATGTGACTTTAGTTTTGATCATATTGGGAAGTTTATATTATTTAGGGGTGATTAATACCTATTTCTTCTCATATTCAAGTTGTTTGTATCTTTTGTATTTCGTTTATTTGCTAATGGTTACTGAAAATCCTTTTTTTTTTAGGTTTTTATAAAAAAAATATAAGCAAGGCCCCCCCCCTTATAATTTCTTCATTGAAGTAAGGGGTCTAATCTAATTAGTATTGGGTTATTACAGGGTTTTATCACCGGGCTATCCCACTGCAAGTTTTTCCACCGGGCTATCGAGTCCCAATGCTTTAGTAGCCGAGTCCCATTGCCAGTTTTAGGACCGGGGCCAGAAGCCATTACAAGGTTTCACGACTGGGTTCCACTACCTTTGGCTTACATTCACCTCTTTAGGGGTGATTGAGTCCTCACGCTAGAGCGGTGAACTTTCTCAACTGCGGAGCTTGCCGCCTTTTTACCAGCCTACTTTCAACCGGATCTAACGGAGTATCGTTGAGAATGTTGAGATTAATTTTAATTATTCATTTATTTTTTTTTTGCCGACTGATATAATTGTTCTTAATATTTAAATATAAATTTAGCATTGTCGGCCAAGCTTTAAGATAGATTAACTTAACTTCATTTTCGATTGATATAATTATTGTGGCCTTTTATTAATTGATATTATTATTGCTACATTTATAATTGGTGCAGCTACTAGTTCACGCATACATATATGTAATAATCTTAGGTAAACCAAAATGATCACTTCGAATAGTAGTGCAAGAGTTTTTTTTAGGTGTAAGGCATACAGTACCGAGTTTACCAACATAATTGGTCTCAGTACAATCTTCATATTGTACCATTATTATTAATAATTACTTAATAGTTTTTTTGTCATTCCTTTGTTTTAAATTGCTTTTAAATTTCACTGTAAGAATGTTGCTGTTTAAATTTAAAAAAACCTAGAAGCCAATAGATTGTGTTTTCTTGTTTGACAGACGTGCCTAACAACCCCGTACAAGACCAGCGAAGCTTTTCCAGTTTAGCTGGCAGAACTGGTGGCACTCATGAACTCCACTCCTGGAGCTGGGTATTGCAAACACGACTCTCCGGTGTTAGGTTAATCTCTACCGTTTAACTTTAATAAGAAAAACGTGTTGCAATCTTTAAAATCAACTAAGAAAAATGACAAAATCCGTTCCATAACACTAATGTGATAGAAAGAGAACGCCCATAAAATAATGTATTGGTCGTAGCTCGTAGCATTGATGATATGACACAGTGTGTGTAATTTTTCTCAGTTATAGTTTTAAAGGCAAAGGTAGTGGTGTATATAGAAGCGTCTGCTTGGTAAAGTCAACCTTGATCCCGAACGCCGCTCGCCAATGTTATTGACACATTTTTACACTTCAGACGTTTGTATAGGACTTTTCGAGGAAGGCAGAAATTTAAGAGGCTAGCGTCTAGAACGCATAGTAATAGGTTCGACGCCCGATGCTTGCAAGTTTTTTTTATTGGATTAGTTAGTTTTTTGGCATGCGTTGGGTTAGTTTTTGTTGGTTGTGCCCCGAAGCGAACTGAGGGCATTGCATGGAGTGAAAATGTAAAAATTCAAATGTAAACATTAAACAACACATGTAGCGCCATGAACCGTGCCGTTCGGTTCGGCCGAAGTCGGGATCAATGCTCACTGTACCAGCGAGACGCTACTGTGGTATATTCGAACTAAATGGACTATTCTACTACAGAAAAAAACACACAAGTTGGTGTTTTTAACCAATTTACGAGCTTCATTTGTTCTAGCTGATGCGAAATTCTAGTGATTCAGGAAAGATACTTCAACTTTGGTAATTTAAATTTTTTCTAGCTCTAAAAATAAAAGCGCTATGAGTGCTCTAAAATATGCGAAAAACTCTGTACACTCATCAGTCTTAGCAGTTGGACATAAGGTAATAACTAAACAATAAAGTGTAAATATACGATGAGAAGAACTATGTATTTTCTAAACACACTAAAGCCAGCGATATAGTCTGATATAGTTCAAATGCAACTAATTATTTTACATTCTTCACACATTTTTATAAACCTGTATTTTCCCTAATACCTATTAGCGAAGCATTTGACAACTTTTACGTACAAAATACTTCTATGACTACAGGTATGGTTGAAACCAGAAGTATTCAAGTCCTTATTGCAATGGTTCAAAATAAATAAAAGGCAAACACATTTGTCTGCGTTTTGAGACAGTGTGATGGTCGGGCCAGGGTACCCGATTTAATTGGATAAATGTAAAACTTTTAATTTAATTTTAATCGTTCAAATAAAAAAAAATACCCTTGGACCATAATTCCATAATTCCAATAACCGGCAGGAAATTCAAGTTCACTAGACTCGGTTTTACGCGCGGACTATTCCACCACTTAGTTAAGCATTCGTGCAGATTCTCCCCGAAAAACCTTGATCTAAAAAACGAAACTCATTGGTCAGGGCGGTGCTAATTTCCCGTCCAGCGAATTAAAATGAAAGAAAGACGATATTACCTTGTAAGGAGAACATTTCTTGAACTTTGAACACGCGTAAGCCAAAGCTAGGTATGGAAAAATACCAAAAAACCGTGTTTTCGCCGAAATGAGGGCAAGTTGCGCAATATCACGCATTTCTCAGGTGTACGGAGGTTCTGAAATTTTTCTGGGGGACAAAACGCGTTAAAAATCGGGCTATAAAAGCATGACGATATCGAAGAAAAATCAATCTTATTCCAATTAACAGTTGCAGTCGGTCCTTATGGCCGAAAGAAAAATTTTCTATGAG
The DNA here is from genome assembly GCA_016904865.1 of Pissodes strobi. NCBI lineage: Eukaryota > Metazoa > Arthropoda > Insecta > Coleoptera > Curculionidae > Pissodes > Pissodes strobi. The sequence goes on along the minus strand of MU189242.1, from coordinate 37,088 downwards.
ATGTAGCGGGTCGCTATTCCGAATTTTATTTAAAAAGTGTAAAAAGTTAAATTATTAATTTTGTAGTCGATAATATGGTCTTAGTTGTGACCAAACCGAGAGTAGTGCCTTGCAGTTTAAGGGCTTGTGGAAATAACGAAGTAAATAATTAAATTCATGTTAACGGTTCGAAAAGTAAAGTAAAGTAACGTGGTGGATCTTCGTCATTCGTCGAGGGATAAGATGTTCAAACACGAGAAAAGGGAGCAACGGCGGCAGGTTCCGAATTCACGTTAAAGATAGACAGTAAGTTTAGTTTTAAGTCAAAATGTGCCAAATGCTTGTATATGTGAAAACATTTACCGTCGCCTGGTGGCGAGAAATTCATGAGTTTTCAGTAAAACATTTCAGTATTCGAGTTAGACAGTAAATTTAATGTTAAAGCATAACAATTGCTAGTATAATTGAAACATTTATCGTTGACTGTTTACAAGAAATTCAAGAATAATTCAGTAAAACATTTCAGTGCTCAAGTTAGATAAGTAAGTAGGCGTAGAGTGCCTGTATATTGGGGAACGTTTAATGCTGTAGTATTCGATAATTTCAAGAGTATCCCATTAAATAATTAATGTTATCATACTACGTATTTTATTTAATTAATTCACTGCAGACAAGAATATCGCTGATTGAAATTATTTTATTATTCCATACTTTTTGACTGGCTAGGAAAATATAATATTTTAGGAAAGTTGCTACACTTAAAAAAATGCACAGTGTCTAATTAATAATACCAGTGTCATTTTCTTTTAATGTGCCAGTTCTGATTGTCTGACGCTGCAGATACGAGGTCATATTAAAAAATTAAGCGAATAAATTTAGCCACTATAAAAAAAGCTCCCTTTCACTTATTTTATCAATTTCAAAACTTCATTGATGTGACTTATATTTATTTAATTATATTTAATATACCTGAGAATAGAAAGTAAGTACTGGTAAGAGGCATAAAGTGGTGTTCAATTAGGTAGCGGAATATGGGTGATTGCCCAAATGTAAAGGAAATTAGTTTACGTCGAAATTAGGGTGTCAACACACTGGTACTGCGAACCAGGTTATAGATAACCAACAGGAGGTAGAGAAAATGCCGAAATTAAAGTAAGTAAAAGGATTAGGGTAAATCGGCATTCGTTACAACAGCTTTAGAGCAAGATGCACTTAATAAATGTTACTATTTTATAGCATATAACTAACTTATCTTGCCAAACTCATATCTTCGATTACCATAGGGTGCTATGGTGCACTGACTTCTGCCAATACTGACGAGCTACAGAGCATCATAAATCTAATTAAAAAATATATATTCTGCTGGATCTGACGGTATTTCTGTCAAAGTTTTAGAAAACTTGCCAGAGGTGGCACGGAAGCTTTTGCTTACATTAGTTCTGATGAACTACCGAACTGTCGGTCAACATCTTTGATTGAGGTCCCCGCACCCCTCCAAAGTGATTGAGAAACTAGTACAATCTGGAGAGGGTTCGAACTTAAGGCGACAGAAATTTGGTCCAGTTCAATGCAGCAAAAACCCAAGCGACTACATTTACCAAAAAGAGCCAATACGGCGGGCCCTGACATCATTATGGCAGGATTGACCATTCCTTCATCTTCGCCAATCGGACTACTGGGTGCCTTGGTCAACAGCAATATGTCCTGGCATTACCACTATCCTCTCTCAAGTATTTCATTAGCAGCCCACTTAATTAAGTACTTTTTCACTTCTCAAAATTTTTACACCTAACCCAATTTTAAATAATAAAAAAAAAACTTTTCAAATAAGTCTTGTCTGTTTCAGACCTTTTAACATTGATCAAATCAATTTGTTGGTTCTCGTCTGACACAGTGGCATTTTTTCTATAATTTGAGTATAATTTGTAAAATCAGATATTTAACACTTTTATTCATCTCTCATACATTACTTGTTTTTTTAATTTAAAACTACCGCCATTTCTTGACGTATATCTTTCTGCGTCGGCGGTCATCGGTTTAATTGTCAAACTTGTCAACGGAGACATGTTTGTCGTTCCATTAAAACGTGGTCCCCACGTCGCCGTCGGTCTGTTCTTTTGTTAATTGTTTAATTATGTGAACCTTTCAAAAAATGTAACGTGTAAGTTAAATTTTGATGTGACCGTTGTCGTCTGATGTAGTTTTGTGCCTCTTCGTGATATGTTTTGTTCTACTGACAAGTGAGTGAAAAAACTTCCACCATTTTCTTTTTATTTTGCGTGATAACATAAGAAAAAATCACTCTCACATAAAAAATTCATCAGCCTTAATTTACAGTTTTAATTAACAACTTGTTTTATCCTTATAGATTCAGAATTCAAAAATTCAAATTTCAATTTTATTCTTGCCATAGTTTACATTACAATTATTATTCTATTTGCAATTTTTATTTTTCAACCCAAAATCCACAGCATTTACTGTTTTCTACTAATGGATGGTTCTTTTACTCACTTTCCAGGTAACACTGATGATGGCTCCGGCCGAAAGCGCTCTGTTACGCTAGTTTAGATGTCCTTTTGGATTAAATTTTATGCATGGAATACAAAAAGTGTTTCATTTAGTAATATAACTATTTGAATTCACCCTGTCTAGTTTCAATCCTGATTTACCGACATTATTTTGCATTTATGAGAGGTTAATCTCACATATGTAAATTTATCTGGTTTACCTTTTATCTAAATTTCTATCTCGGATGCGAGGTAGTGATTATATTATTTTCATCTTTAATTAAATTGTTGCGCAATTACGCTCAGTTTTCGTTTATGTGTCAAGGGCCTAAATAAAAGTAATAAAACTTACTTATTTTGAGTCATAAGACTCATTGTTAGAGGTTGTACCTCTATTTATCTATTTATTATCAAATTTAAAATAACTTTTTATTTAAATCTTACCGAGAGTCACTGAATTTGAACGTCATATTCCATTATTTTCTTTTGAATTTTATATTTTAATAATTTTCTTTTGAATTTTATATTTTAAAGTAAAGAAAAGGAAATCTTGAGTAACAGCAGTTATTTATAATTTTTTCTTTGTCTGCTCAACTCAACATAGTAATTTAAGTGTCTGATTATATCTGCTTTTACCAGTAAAAATTTAATTTGTAGATTGCTTCATCATATGTTTAACATTGTCACGGATGTTCACATGATATTTCCTTGCATATTATTTAATTAGCGATATGCATTGGTCTAAGACTAGTTTATTTCCTATTGCATGTTTCACCTCTGGTCAAGCAGCAGGTGTTCGTTCACTTGCTGTACTGAACCACTCTGAGGGAACCAATACTTCGTGAACCAAACAAGTCCTCGATAAACCCAACAGATACTAACTTGGGAACAGGCAGAAACGGTTCCAGTAGAGGTCCCAATACGATCGCCTGGTTACAGAATCATTTTATTGGACGAAGCTAAGTATTAGCCAATCAGAAGATAAACATATTGTAAAGACCAATCTTGCATTGTAACATTTCATATTTCTTTTTAACTTTTTCACATTAATCTTCATTATTAAGTCAATTTATTCATCAGATAAACTCCATTTCAAATAATTTCATAAATCATATTTGTATTCCTATTTACTTATATAATTAATATACTGATTGTTTTAGAATTTGCCTCTTTAATTTATCGCAGGATAGAGGTCTGCGACCCATTGCGGCGAATTGTGAGGGCAAATGTCTGATATATTTATCTTTGTATTTATTTATATTTAAGTATTCATATTCAGTTCGCATTGTCTCTAGGAACTCTGGCGCCCAAAAAAAATGAAAGTTCCTTCCTGAGAATAACCATAAAAAAGAAAACGAGTCTCAAAACGAACACCATTTGTTAAACAAATTTCTTACGGTTATGAAAAGTAGTATACAGTTGGCGAACAACTAGTAATGCGCTAGACTGTAACAAAGTATCGAATTTTAATGGTGTTGGACAATTAATTCGACAAGCTGTGTATAGTTTCTACACTTATCCTAAGTTGAAGTGTCGTCGGAAAATATCAAATCAATATCTGAAAAAAAAACCACAAAAAAAGTGCTGTGCGCGCCTAAAGAAGTTTTCACTTCAAAAAAGAGCGCTCTGTTATCGTCGATTTCATGGCTTCTGGGCGATAAGTGAAGCATCATTTGGCAACAACTTAGGATTAGTTTTTCATGTATCACATACACAGAAATGTCAAGCAAGAATGCACCCACACATATTGTGAACTACTTAAAAGCTTTAATTAAATATCACCCTGTCGTAAGTTTGAACTTGAACTTGACAAATGTTATATAAACATTAACTGTTAATTATATCTAAACAACTTGAGTGGTCGACGGGAGCGATTTTAATCCTTAATGATCAGCATTTATAACATATAAATACGCAGGCAAACGCCAAGTTCACCAGGCTTTCGGGCCTCTCAATTCCGCTCATTCTAGTTGCGGCACAGCACACAGGTGCGTACACTTCTAGGTGTTCTATCCCACAACCCCCCATCTTCATAAACTTTATTAAATAAACAGTTTCGTCACGTTCCAGAAACAATTTAAATTAAGCCTCCCTCTCACACACCAAGCAATTTAGTGTTAATTGGGCCTAGTGCCGCCATCTTAATGAATCTATGTCAAAAAAACGTTAATAAATTAAACTAAACAATAAAATCAAGTAAATCATTAAGTAATTAAACATTTAATAGATGCAGGCTAGGCCAATTAAACTATCGCATAACATATACATATAATAAGCACATATTGGTTTCAAATCACGCGCCGAAGTACGGCCAAGGCTGCCATCTACGGGCGGTCGGCGTTACCACAGACAGAGTACGGTCACGTGCTGAATCTACGGACGGTCGCCGAGGTACGGTCTGCGTCACGGAAGACAGAGGCGTCATCTCGAGGTCCATGTTTATACCTGGAACGAAGAAAGAAAAAAGTTAACTACGTTGTGGGACATGCTATTTTTTGGCGAAGGTAGCAACGATAAGGAACAAATATCAAAATGGAGCAATACAACAGATTTGTATAGGAGGAACTAAAGGAAACCATGGAGCAAGCAGGAGAAACTACTGAAGAGGACGAAGATAGGAAAAATATAATTATATGGAACAAGTACTTAAGTAAAAAGAAGACACTAAGGAGCTAAGCACAAACACAAAAACTAGGAGAGACCCGAAGCTTTAAAATGTAAATAGTGTAAATATAAAACCCAAGTGCTCATAGAAAATAATATATACAAGGCACTTAGGAGGTTAAAATATAAATAAAAAAAATATATGGTGAAACATAGTAAATATATAGTGAAACATACCATAATATAAGCCCTAGTTTAATAAGACAAATATATAGATAAAAACACTTAGGAAGTTGATAAACTATATAGGAAAATAAACATAGCATAGAATATTAGCGAGAAAATTAGTAAACCATGTATGCAAATGAGTTGCCATTGAAACTGTGAATCAAGGGTATATACAGGAGGAATATATGTGTATACGAGGAAGATTTATAAAGCAAAGTGTTCTCCGGCCTAAATAAGACTGCAACGACTGAGTATCTAAACGAGAAAATCACAGCAAAGGATTTAGGCATCGGAAAGTTGAGCATATAGGGACTGAAGTAGCTACGCTGACGTACAAGGAAGTTGAAGCAAATATTTTGGTACCCGAGAAGCTCAAAGTTGTGGTGAAAGGTGAAATGTTGCATAAGCAAGAAATGTTTATGTAAAGCATGAAGAATATAGAAGAAGCATACATAAGTTGAAAAGTTGTTTTTGTAAAGTGAGAAGAAATATAGATGTTTTTGAGATAAGAAGAAGCATACATAGTGAGGAGATATATAAGCAAAAGGTGTTTATGTAAAGCATACATAAGGTGAAATAATGGAGAAATGTATAAGCAAAAGATGTTTATATAATGTGTGTAATATATTTTTACATAAAGCTAGTCACGTAATAAAGCATAGCTAGACAGCATAGCATAGATATATATAATACCGAATAAATAGCAATACTATATATGGAGAGTAAATATAAGAAACATAGAATAAAATAAATATATGGGAAAATGTA
>MU189242.1:4069-30602 GCA_016904865.1 Pissodes strobi | reverse complement strand
TATAGAGAGCTCAGCCAATCGAAGAATCACTAGTAGAAGTTTCCCCGTTCTATGACTAGGGATTCCTAGAAGATAATATAATATATGGATGAAATACCTGCAGTAGTACACAACGAATTAGATAATTTAAAAAAAAATTGAATAATAACAAACCTTAGAATCTATTCCAGATCAAATCTTGCCAATTGTCTAATATTGCCAAAAATCTCGTGCCTATGTCGTATTTCAGGTCAATGTGTGCAGACTACAGTAGCACAAGTCAACCAAAAAGAGGCACATTTGTGAGTATAATTATCACCACATACTCAATATTCACGATACTTATATTTGATTGTATTATTTAGCTCATCGAATACCAACACACGGAAAAGCGAGAAAATCAAGCCGACGCCATTTTGACACACCCCTCAATTGAAGGATCAAGGAATTCAAAGAACCCACTACGAGACTACCACAGACGGCCAGGAGCACCATCTACCAGGCTTTGTATAAACAAGCAGTCCGCAAAACATCCGACAGCGAAGGAATCTGCTGCAAACAATGACTTATCCAGTCGCCATCTATGAGAAACAGCTAAAAGCGTAACGTATAGTTATCGATTATTAAGTTAATTTACATCATGTTTACTGTAATAATCGAAATGTAATTTGAATATCATTATTATAAAATAACACCAAATCGCATTAACACGTACAAATAATAAGATTCGTAAAGACATAATATGATATGTTGCAAAGATATTTTATTGCTTTAAACAAAGCTAGCATGTTGAATTAGGTCAGCAAGTAAAATAAATTGAGTGATTTGATATACAATGTCAGCAAGTTTTGGATAGGTCAAGAAATATAACTGAGTCAATAAACTGTTATAATGGTGTTAGGAAATCTCGTATACATAGACTGGACAGTCTATATACTATACAGTTTAATAAATTTGTAGATAATGAATAAAATAATAAGAAATAAATAACAATGGATAAATAGAATATAGACAGGACCGGCTTTTGGGATTTTGTTCTAGCAAGAAATAAGTTTAGCATACCGTAATATTCTTATTATACGATATAGGATAGGTAATTTATTGTAATACAGAGCCTCAATAAGTTGATTTATAACGCCATGGAAAATTTATTATCTTTATAAACAAAGCCCCGTTAACCAACTATATCCCGAAAACTAACACATATAAAGACAATGAATTAATGTTACCTCTGTTGGGATGGACGCATCTTAACGGGTGGGATATCATATAAGAGGCAATTTATTGTCCATAGACATAAACTCTCGTTTTAAAAATAAATGGCATTATAAGCCAGTATAAGGAAGGAAAGCGTTGCTCGCAAAACGGATAGGTTTGCATTAAGTATAAGGTATAATAGATCAATAAGCTTAAAGAAATCGAATCGAGAGAGTTTTTTATCATATATAATTAGTAATAAATTAAAGACATAACCATATTTAAATAGTACGTTTGTCACGTAGTTGCTTTATTAACATAATGAATACGAAGACGTAAAACGTTGTTTGCCATAGAAGCAAATAAATTTTGCAATAATACATCCCTAGTAAACAGCCGGGTTTAACAAATTATGATTTTTCAATAAGACAACTAAAAACGTCACAAATAAGAAAACATAGGTTAAGATTATAACATTGTTAATATAACTTGTACAAACTATTTTTCTTTTGTTACGTGTACCTATAACTAGCACAAAGAGCGAGTCAAACCATACAAGAACTTACGACTGCATAGGAGAATACAAAAAGAAATGCAAATGGATGGACCTAAGCCAGAACAAGTCCACTAACGAAATATATACTAAATTATAATACAATTAGGTGCAATGCAATATGTCTTATGTCTTCTCGAAATGAGGTTTGTTTTCTCTCTTTTAAAGCAAATGCCAGGTTAAAACGCTGGGGATCAACGTTAACAGGGAGGGGGAATGTGTGAACGATGTTGCGCGTAAAACCCTTTTTAAATGTGTTAGCAAGATATAATGAATAAGATGATACCTACCCTTATGGATGCGGACAGCGCAACATGTGTGCTCCGACTTGCTCGTCGGCGTGGGAGTGGAAGAATTATTTACTCTTGACCAGGGCGTCACCAGTTTGAAATATCCAAATCCGCAGACCCAAACAGGAAGATCCTCGGACTTAAGAATCCATAAGGGCGATCCAAATGGACGATTATCCGCTACGCAAGGGCATTTTCAAATCAACTACTATCAACTACACTGGTTGGATTGAGATATTTCAGAGCAAATAAAAGACGGTCACGTTCGTGCAGGTTTAAATTTATTGGCGTTCGTTAGGTCTCACAGTAACGTGTTGTGATATTTCTTTCAATAAACAAAATGATATAAATATAAAAACAGGTAAGAGCTCAATTGGAAACAATTAATAATTTGATATATGCTCACGAATATTGAACTAGATCATATCAGATGTAACAGTATGACGTAATAAAATGATTACGGAAGATCAAAAAAACAATTCCAACTAATTAAAAATAAACGCAATATGCATAAGGTATCTATCGTCACATCAACTAATAATTAAAAGTTATCAGGCTAATACTTATTACTATTAACTCCGTTGCGCGTGTACCATGGTACACGTGTCGCAGTTGTATATGAATAGACCTTAAGATTCAGTTTATGAGATACCGATATGTAAAATTAGTATAATCAGATATTTAGTCAATCAGAACGGCAACGTTTATCATTTGCCACAATATAAATTGTAAGACTAATGAAATATAGCATAAAAAACTATGAGCATTAATTGAATCACACTAGTAAATATCGCAGTTATTTATATACGCATTGGTAAGCTTTGCTTACACCTAATCAGTTCCGAAAATAATTATATCAATACTTCGCAGAAAGAAATAAAAACACGCCATTTACTACACGCTGGAAAATACTACTACTGTCTTCGCCGATGTCACTTACGGCTTCCTGCACGTGGACTACTGCTAAACACCGTGGGACCATAAACTCTCAGTGGCAATTGAGGTAATGCCATACCTCTACGGCTGCAGTCGCAATCAACTGTACTGCCTGGTAGCTACTTGGTTAGCTACTTACACTCTCTCCAAGCAAAGCTGGCTCCAAAGAACAATAGATCCAAATAACATTAACTTGTTCCATATACAAATCACTCCAGGCCAATAACTCCAGCCAAAAATAATAGCTCCAATAAACAGGCCCCCGGTAAAACTGCAGCTCCCAGAAAAACTGGCTCCTAGGAAAAAATGGCTCCACGAAAAAAAAACATGAAAGAGAACAAGCGCTAAGTATGCATTCTCTCACTGTAATATCAGACAGCCTCCTCTTTCAGAACACGCTCAACTCAATGAGTATTTAAAAATAATAATGAGAGTATTTCAAAATAATAATCAAATCAAATCAAATCAAATAACATTTATTTGTCAAAATGAATACATACACTTATGGAGTTACAGCTAACAGATATTCTGACAAAATGGACAGTCTCCCGATTACGAAACCGATCTCATAAGAGCCCAGTAGGAACTCATCATGTGAGACTGCCCAGTAACCTAAAAAATATTGTTATGTAGATAATCGCTGCATTAAACATTGGCGATTACAAAATATCAGTAGTACCTACATACTCTTAACATCATGAGTATTTAAATATAATAATGATAGTCGTCTTGCCAAAATGCCAAGGTCACAATAAAACCAATATCATATCCACCCTACAGGTGATAGACATCAAATACTAAGAAAAACTGACTAATAATATAACCACTGTTTGCTATGTTAAGAGTTTAGATCCCCAGGCAAGAACAAAGCTTGTCCATTTATGTCATTAATATTAAATCTAAATTTACTAAGCTGCTTACGTACGACTTTACAAGTTCTTATAAACAAATGTTAGGAGACATAAATAATACACCTTTCCGTATTGTGTTTAACTGTATTCTCTTCCTTTATATTTTTCAAACGTGCCTAAATTACATAACCCGGTTCTCGTCGTCCCGATAATATAAACAAACAAGGTTAGCTCTTATATAACGTCTACGTCTTAGACTCTAAATAAACATACATTCATACACTAAATTTATGTGGTTGCGTAATAATCTTAAATTGCTTATTAGGATATAATCTTACTAAGAGAACGAAGTCATGCACAATAATATATTTATAACAAACTAAACAAACTAATGTACTTGTAACAACAATAGGGGCATTACACAAAATTCAAAGTAGAAAAGAAATTTATCAAAGATTATATACAGTTTTATACAACATTATACCCTATTATACAATACGGGTGCCCATAAGACAAAGAATCTGCTATGAGTGCTCGACTGCAATATCATACCGCATAAGCATATTTATTTTCCAAATTTTACAATCATGTATAGCTATTCTAAACTACGCTACTCTACTAACTACGGAATTTAAATGCAACAGGTTATCTCCCTAACCGCGCACTCCGCCGCTAGCCTGCACAGCAGATAGGGTAGCGTTCGAATAGACCGCTAAATCCTGTGGCAAATTCAGATTACGTGGGCTTGCCCTTCAATCGTTTTGCAATTAATAGTTATCATATGTTTGATTGCTAGTTAATGATTCTCTTATTTCGGTTAAGGGATATAGATGCGGCTAATCTCCAGGGAAAAACCAATGAAAAACCCTGGTTATCTTTGGACATACACAAACAATAAGTATATACAGTATATACAAGAGATGAGCGATGCTCGTGTTAGAGGAGATAATTTAAAGTTTAATTTATATGTTGTATTTCTCGATATCTTTCAGAAATCAGAATTTCAGGGTGGCCTGCATGATGGCTCGATCTTTTGTCGCCGCCGCAGGCATCTAATTGCTCTGCATAGGCTTCGAGGGCGCTGAGAAGTTCGGACATATTTACTAGTGAGTTCATTCTTTCAGTGACTCGTTTGAGTCTGTTGAAATCTTTTGTTATAGGTTCATTTGCCATAGGATTTTGGGTACTTACATTATCGTTATCGCGAGCACGGTTACGGTCATACGGTCACTCACGTTTTGCACTCTTTCACTGGTGTTTTTCATGGAAGGGAAGTTTCTATCATTCATCAAGGGGGCCTGCTGCTGGCGGCCGTTTTGCCATGCCGGTCTTGTCGGCGGTGGCGCTGGTTTGTAGGTTGTCTGCTGCCTAGGAGGCTGGAGTTGATTAACTTTATATATGTAGACTGGGCAGCCGACATCAGTTGCTCGATGGTCGCCGCCACAGTTAATACATCTTACGACTTCGGAACTACATTGAGTTATCTGGTGGGGGCCGGAGCATTTGCTGCAGATCCAGGCCTTTTGGCAATAGGTTTGCGCGTGCCCGTGTCCCTGGCACCGTTTACATTGCATTACTGCTTTTGCGGATTTGCGGTAGTCCCAGGAGACACGGACGTTCATCAGGAACTTGCAATGAGTATTCAGATGTTTCAATGTAGCTGTAGAGTTCATTACGACCAGGTACAGTGGAGCTCTGGTTTTCCGCATTAGGAAGACGCTTTTGATTGTTAGTTCATATTCTTCTATTAGAGCATTGCGGACTTCGTCGGGGAGGATGCCGCCATCGAGGCCTTTTAGCACAAAGGCATGAGACTTCATTGCCTTCTCTGCATATGAATGGTATTCGACGTGGTCGTTGTCGAACATCCTTTTCAGTGCGTGCCAATCCTTCGTGTCTTTACACCAGATAACAATACTGTTGCGGGTGTACTTCAGTTTGTAATCCTTAATTCCAGCTAGGCTAAGGTTTCCTATAAAGTCTTTGTGATTTGCCAGGCCGCCTTTCGTCACAATCGGCGGCGGTGCTGTTACTTTAGTCTTGAGCGGCGTTTTCGGCTTAGGTTTCACCCTCCTGGGCCTATTAAGTCTAGGCACTGTTTCTGCCGAAGTGTCGGAGTCGTTGTCTTCTAGATCGCTGAGCGGCTGGAACTTGTTGCTCGTCTTAGTCGGTTCTCCACCTACATCCAAGTATACTTTACGGATTCCTCTTTTAAAAGGAACCGTTTTGAAGGGTATTTTAAATGACGAGTTTTGTTCGCCTTGCGAGCTAGTCCCTACATCCATCGGTGTGGGAGGAGCTGTTGCGGTCTGTGTCGATGTGGGCGGCGCAAGTACGGTTATTGGGGGTGGAGCTAGGTAGGTATGCTCGGAATCGAATGTTTCGGTGTTGACAATTTTCTTCGACGGTGGCGTGTTCGTAGAGGTCATCTGAAGGTTATCATGTACGTGTCCCGAGTCACGTACGCCACTTCTGGTTTCCTGGTTTGAAATTTCGGGTTTTTCGTGAATTTCTTCAATTCTTTTTTTCACTGTAGGTAGGTGAGGTTTCGCTCTTACCTTTAGCAAGTGTCATTGTCGGCGGTTACTTCTTTGATTTCTGGCCGCAATCTATTTTAGATTCAACCTTTTTTCTGGATTTTATGCCTTTCGGGTGAGTATCGGCAAGGTGCTGCCTACCTCTGAAGAAGGCTTCTTCTAGTTCGCCAGTGGTAGCGTCGCGATCTTTCGCATAGATGCCGAACCAGTGCTGGCACTCTCGGCAGTTGTATTTGGCGGCATTGGATTTCAAATCCGTGACCATGAGCTGCAGCTCGTTAAAGGTACGCGTCCTCTCGCTGACGTTCGGGGAGTCCTCGGACATGTCGCTGCCCGCCTGAGACATTGCTGGAAATTAACCCCGGGGGTCCCCCCGGTAACTAGAACAAATTTAAGACTTTTAACCTACTACCTGCGTTTAAAACTTCAGGCTAGGCCATAAAGAATACAATACTAAACAAAAGAATGTATGCACGATTCGCGTGAGCGGTTATAGTACACGTAGGGCTCGACTTTCGGGAGACCCCTGAAATCCCGTCTGCTCTGTACGGCGGCTCAAAGCAGAATCCATACCGAAGACGGTATCGGAAACTATAATTCAATACGCTTAATCTCCCCAGAATATTACTTCTTGTAAAAATGAGTATAAATAAATCATGCTTTGCCTGTTCCAGGCCTAAATTATCTTCTGTTTGATGATATTGCATGATTTACCTGCAAGAATTAGTAAATTTTCGAAAGTAACACTCTCTATATAGCAGTATTTCAATTCTTCCTGAGGCCCGTTAAAAAAACTATAATGCAGTAACTTCTACTCTGATAAAATAAATCCCCTTGTACAGAAAATAAATGAGTATGTACAAAATGAAAGATAGGTATGTATATTTATTTACCTAACTACGTAGGTTTTTTCGATGGTAATGACGAATTGGGGAGCAAACGCTCTCTTCTACAGGCATTCATCGAAGAAGGAAACGGCGTACTTTATTCCAGAATCCACTGCACGTGACAAGTTACAAACCAAAAATGTTGACTCTCTGGCTAAAATCCATCCAATTCAGTCAAATAATTTCTCTACAGCAACCTAGTAACTACGCCACTCTCTATCGTCCGAAATAAATATACTCCCCCTTCAGGGGATTAGACATATAGACGCACTACCTCCTAAGAAGGTTTGCCGAAGAAAGAGGTAGAAATCAAGCCAAAAACCACGAACTAGCTCGTGAAATTCGATGTTAAAAAGCTAGAAAAAACTCGAACCATAAGCCCGTTCCACACTGTCCTGTAATCATACGCAAAATACTCCAGCCAGTTGTCGCCAAATTTACCAACATCTGCAATATGCAATGAAACATATATACCTAAGCACAGTATAGGCAAGGAACAGTAACGTCAGTGAGCTCAAATCCCTTGAAGTATTGAGATCAAAGAGCACCGGCAGGCACCTGCTTGCTTGACTTTGCCGTCGTTGGATCACGTCCTATACCAGGGGACGTGCATTTCGTTAAATTTTATTGTCGCATGGAGTCAGTTTCTACTAATAAGTCATTTACAATTTAATTATTTTATAATTTCATTCGACACTCTAATTTTAATATATTTAGAAATAATATTTAGATTATAGATGCTTCACGACAGGTTCTTAAGAATGTGTGAAAGTTCAAATGATAATAAAACAATAAGCAATGCATTTAATAACAAGTTTTGTGTAATGTAGCTTATAATAGAAAAATATTAATTTCTTCGAAATTGAAGACAAGTTTAGTACAAACCCAAACTAATATAATTCTAAGGTATTTAGTAACCCAAAACATAATATACGCAAAGTTTGTTTAATAACTTTTTTCTACGACTGCCCTGAATATAGACAAAAACGCACTAACAACTGCTCTTGAAAACTAGACATTTCAAATATCGTGTGAAAAGTATACTTTGCACACGGCGTATGCAAATTGTACTTTTCACACAGTTATTCGGGTATTTAGATTAAAGGGCTCCGTCTCCGATTTAGAGCTTCGCCCTCAGAGATCCCATTCCCAGATCTCTAATAAAGGAGGCCCAATTTTAGGGCTTCACCCCCCCACTAGCACATTTTTGCAAAACTGTAGAAAATGGGACTCTCATACCCTTTTAATGCTTAGGCCTATCAAAATTAAACAACATAAACCCTGGTCAACTAAAAGATTACGCACATCTGCAAAGAACATGCGTTCATTATCTCACCTAAAAATATACTCGGGCATCGTCTTCTTCCATGGTTACGTGAAACTACAGAAAAGTCTATCATCAAACTATCAAAGCCCTTTTAATGCTTGGGGGCCAATTTTAGGGCTTCGCCCTGGGTCTCCATTCCAAAATCTGTAAAAATGGTCCTCCCGTGCCATAGGCTCCATTCTAGGGTTTCGGCCCCCTGGGGCCTCATTTTAGGGCTGCGCCCCCAGAGCCTCTTTTTCAAAATATATAGAAAATAGAGACCCCACACCGGTGGCCTTATTTTAGGACTGTGTCCCTAGTTATAGCTTAGCGTGAATCTCTTACTCACGTAGTTTCTTTCGCTAGGAATAAAATTTTCTGATAAATCAATAATAAAAATTTTCCCATATAGGTAACATGTAAGTTTCTACCACACTCCCAGTGGGGCACCCAGACCCTGTATGTAGCAGTCGTAGAAAAATTATAGTGTGCTACACGTGCCGAAAAGACTTTATGACATTCGTCTACGGCTCGTTTCACCAAACTGTCTCATTGGTGTGAAAAGTCTTATTTTCAGCACTTGTTGCACAATATACTATTTCTGTTTTGCGTTCAAAATGATTCAAATGCGTGTCGAAAAGAACTTCTTTTCGATACGGCTTTTGTTGACTGGTTGCTAGGACATTAACAAAATTGTTCAATGTCAAGACCTACTAGCAAAAATGTCGACACCGCTTTCAATGAGATTTCTAGTAATAAAGACGCCAAAAATGATAATATGGCCGCCCAACTGTTGATCGGGATTAGATTAATAGTTTTCATTAAAAAACCTGCAAAATAGAAAAAAGAGTTTAAAAGACATTTAGCGCACTCGCACGTCGCGTCGCACGTTAGGAAACTCCACGCAAGCGGGTCGTTTCCTAATTTAGTGATCATATGAAAAAATATGGTATTTTAAAACAAGTATCTTAATATTACTATTTTTTCACTATTAAAAACCGGTTCTTTATAGGCCGGAATCAATCCTATTGGTTTTGACGGTCACGCAACGCAGCGTCTTAGACTTAGATACGTAAACTACATATTTTCAGGCCCATAATAGTTTTATAATTCTACAAAAATAAACGACCCCTTTATGGTCACCACTCCCTTAACACCCGTAATTGGGGGAAATGATGATGGTGTTTTTCCATTTGTAATTGCATTGTTTTGGTTTATTTAGACATAAAATATTTTCGTTTTTATTGGTTCCACCCCTATGCTATGAATGGGAACTATAAGTTTAATCTTACATTTTATGATTAGCACAATTTTATGAATAATATTTTCATGCCTAATTTTTTTCTCATCCCTTTTTAAAAAACCAAGTAGGTAGGAATTTTAATTCAAGATAATATTTACTCATACCTGAACGGATCTTTTGGGAATCTAAAAAATAATTTTTTACCATCAGTTTTATTGAAATAGTTATCCACTGCACAAAATCCAACCATCGTTATAGAAAACGCAACAACAGTCCCTAAATAATGTCTCCCTCGCCCTCGTATAATACGTTTGTGCTAAAACTCCCCAGAGTTTCTGCGAGTCTATGAGAAAACTGGATTGAACCGCTCTTACCTCAGGCGGCAAAATCGAGATTTTTATGCATTTGACGCTACCGTTCATTAATTCTACCGTGACCTAAGGCTGTATGATATTATGCATTGCTGGTAAGACAAAGAAATCCGACGATAAATTCATCATGGACAATGACCAAACAACCAGAAATCATCTCGTTCTGGCCGGCGCCATTTAAAACTTCTAACATCCAATCTGTTCAACACATTCCACCGAATCGAGCCTAAACGTACCTTTAGCTCCAGCCGGTTTTTCTTGCTGAAAACATTTGCGACCAATTTGAGCGACGTTGCCAAGTTAGGGAACAGACGCATTTAATAACATATCTTGACTGCGTATTTTTAACGCGAAAGTGAAAAACAGTCGTTTAATATCAAAACTGACGATAGCAGATCAATTAATTATGTATTTTCCTGTTGGCCTAAATCGTAACGTCGTCAAAATCGCAGGACGACCGCTTAGCGAATATAATATCTGGCAACGTTCCGAGAATATCCTTTTCATTTATTGCCATTCGTCCATAGGCAACCAACAATTCTTTTAAGGTATCTTACCGCCGAAATAGGAAATTATTCGCAAGGTGAGTGATTTAATTGAACGTTTCCGTGCACAGCCATATACTTAAACGTTTTCTTGATAGCGATGTAGAATACGATACGATCTATAGTTCAAGTCGGAAATAATAGTCAGTGACTCATTTTTAGTTTTAAGGTACGCCTCGAGGGGTAAGGGAAGAGAGAAGGAAATTCCAGCGGCGGATACAATTGCTTTGTAAATTAATATGTTATAACTATATAATGGAATAGTAATAAGTATACTTAGGCAAATATCCACTTAAAAAAATAAAGTTTATGCACATAAATATGCATGATTTTAGTCTACAATATGCAAAAAACGTATATTTAAAATTATTCCTAAATCTAGTAATAAGCAACAAAATTGTACTACAAACAAATAGTAAAATATTCATTAGGGCTAGGAAAAAACATATTGAAGGTTGCATCGAAAGTTTACATCAAAAATCAACAAAACTTTAAGTTTACTACTCGTTATCGGAGGTTTGATCAGAATTTGATTCAGAATCATTACTATCACTACTTTCGGAACCAACATTGATAATAAGACGTTCAACTCTAACTTCGACCGTAGTATCCAAATCACACATTTTTTGTTGAATTGAAAATGATAAATAAAAATGTAAAAATACAAACACACGAGTGTTTATAATATAGGTGTATAATTAAAGAAATGCATTTTTAGCAATAATATTAAACATTATCATAATTAAAACAAAAATAAATAAAAAAATTAAGCGAGTCTGCTAGTACTCGAGACGAATGTGTAAACATATCCTATAACGACATCGGTTGTAAAAAAAAATGACAGCAGCAGTCTCACATGATGAGTTCCTACTGGACTCTCATGAAATCGGTTTTGTAATCGGGAGACTGTCCATTTTGTCAGAATATCTGTTAGCTGTAACTCCATAAGTGCATGTATTCATTTTGACAAATAAATGTTATTTGATTTGATTTGATTTGAAGTTATGTTCCCAAGCGGTAACCCATCCAAGTACTAATCACGCCCGACGTTGCTTAACTTCAGTGATCGAACGAGAACTGGCATTTGCAACGTGCTATGGACCTTACCTGTACATTTTAGCATGTTCATAGAATAAAAACAAAAACATCCGCATTTATAATATTAGTTAAGATTTTTTAATAATACGCACTGGCAGCTTTGGAGCGGATTAATTCACTGCACAAATTCGACACGAAAATCTAATGCCACCAGGAATAACATCAACATATGGACACAGCATATTTACCTTTTAATCTGGGCCTCCTTTGATGTGGGAAATCAATAACCAGGTTTTTCAAATTTTACTGCTTTAAACGTCTGGGCATATGAATAATACTTTTGACAGTTCGTATAATTTAAAATATTAATATGCTTTTTTATCGTCTAAAATCTGTTTAAAAACGATTTTAAATGGCAAAATTGTATAAAAATCCGAAAATTCCGACTTTTTTAGGGCGATAGCCGTGCCTTCGGACGAATTTGTCGTGGATTTTGAAGCGAAAATCAATTTAAATTCAATCGTCTATTAAAAATAAGCTGTGATATGGATCCAAATACACTGCGAATATAATATAATAAAAATAATACTTTGACGGTTCATTTAATTTTAAATATGCTATTTTGTCGTCTAAAATCCGTTTGAAACGATTTTAAATGGCAAAATTGTATATAGTACTGTCCTAGCGGCTAGAATCGGTTTACACATTTCCGTTCCATTTGCCGAGATTTACCCTCATATCGCCGCGTAAGATGTTTACACATCAAAAACTGAAGGGCATTCAAAATCAAATTACCTCAATGTCATTCAAGGTAAAGGACACCACAAAACAGTTCCAAGGACCTTCAAGGTCATACACGCTTGGAGCAATAATCCCAAGGTCATATGCCCGACCTTCAACAAAAACTCAAGGACATTCAAGGTAAAATGTCAAGGACATTCAAGGTGAAATTAGGCCAATGTGGTTCAAGGTCGAATACACTTAAGACCAAGTGGGCGGGGTCTCTCAAAGTCACCGGAGGGGGATGAGGGGGCAAAAAATTGGAGGGGGAGAATTGAGGCCGTCTATAGCACTCTACTGTGGATTAATTCACTGCATACTTTCGACAGGAAAATCTACAAAGCTTGTTCTTTTACCAGCTACTCATCTTGGGCCGACATCCTTTGATTTGGAAAAGTCAATAATCAAGTTTTGCAAATTTTAGAAGAGGGCTTTGACTTAATATTGGTTTAAACGTCTGGACATCTGAATAACACTTTTGACAGTTCGTTTAATTTAAAATAATAATGTTCTTTTTTATCATGTAAAATCCGTTTAAAAACGATTTTAAATGACACAATTGTATAAAAATCGCAAAATTCGGACTTTTTTAGGACGATAACCGTGGCTTCGGACGAATTTGTCCTGGATTTTGAAGCGAAAATTCCTTTTAAATTCAACCGTCCATTAAAAAAAAGAAACTTATAGAAGGAAAATTATAGAAGGGGGCCATGACTGAATATTGTTTTAAAAGTCTGGCCATCTGAATAATACTTTTGAGAGTTCGTTTAATTTAAAATATGCTTTTATATCGTCTAAAATCTGTTTAAAACCGATTTTAAATGGCAAAATTGTATAAAAATCCTCAATGCGACGGGCTTATAATGTCACAATCGGCTTACACATTTTCGTCCCATTGGCCGAGATTTACCCTCATACCGCCGCGTAAGATGTTTACACATCAAAAATGGGTAGATATGAAAACAGAAAAAATTACCCTTCACTTTTAGATAGGAAAATCTATTAATGTAATATAATTATAGTCAAAGCGATCTTATCGTCACAATTTTCAGTAAAAACTTCATTTGTGGCAGATTTTGCGTGTAAATTCTGTCAAAGTAATGACATTTAATGAAAAATAATAATAAATAAATAAATAAATAATAAATAAAAATGTGACCTTTGGACACGCACGATAAGACCGCTTTTGACGATGTATAGCCATAACGTTACTGTAATATTTTTAACCTGTTCTGATTCTGTTTAGCCCGTTTTGGCTATTTCTAGTCACTTTTGGTTAGTCTCTCAAACAACTTTCCGTTAGTTCCAACTTATTGATATGTAAACATCTTACGCGACGGTATGAGGGTAAATCTCGGCAAATGGGACGAAAATGTGTAAACCGATTCTAGCCACTAGGGCGGTATTATATACATTTTTGCCATTTAAAATCATTTGAAATGGATTTTAGATGATAAAAAAGCACATTTTAAATTAAACGAACAGTCAAAAGTAATATTTATTAATTATTATATTCGCAGTGTATTTGGATCCATAGCACAGCTTATTTTTAATGGACGGTTGAATTTAAAATGAATTTTAGCTTCAAAATTCACAACAAATTCGTCAGAAGCCACGGCTATCGTCTTAAAAAAGTACGAATTTTTGGGTTTTTATACAATTTTGTCATTTAAAATCGTTTTTAAACGGATTTTAGATGATAAAAGAGCATATTATTATTTTAAATCAAACGAACTGTCAAAAGTATTATTTAGATGCCCAGACGTTTAAAACAATATTGAGTCATAGCCCTCTTCTAAAATTTGCAAAATTTGGTTATTGACTTTCCCAAATCTAAGGATGTCGGCCCAAAATTACTAGGTAAATAAGCTGTGTCCATATGTTGATGTTATTCCTGATAGCATTAGATTATCGTGTCGAATTTGTGCAGTGAATTAATCCACTCCGAAGCTACCAGTAAGTATTATTAAATAAACCTAACTAATATTATAGATGCGAATGTGTTTGTTTGTTTGTTTGTTTCTTACGCTATCACGCATAAACTGTTTCAATCATCATGAAATTTTGTACAGATATTTTCAAGAGTGTAGTAAAGAACATAGGTTTAGCTTTTACCCGGGTCTTCGTTCGCGTTGATTTTTTATTATTTTAAACTTGGTTATTAAACGTAATTTTTATTCTATGACCAAGCTAAAACGTACAGGCCTTAGCATGTTGAAAATGCCAGTTCTCGTCCGATCACTGAAGTTAAGCAACGTCGGGCAGGGTTTCGTACTTGGATGGGTGACCGCTTGGGAACACAACGTGCTACTGTAATTTTTTTACAACCGATGTCGTTATAGGATATGTGTACACATCAGTGTCTCGACTACTAGCAGATTCGCTCATTTTTTTTAGTAATTTGAACTGACTCCGATACGTTATAATCAAATTTAATCTTTTTAGTTAGTTTTGGTTAGCCGCAAAAATTCGGTTTGTTTTGGTTAGTTTTAACTTATTTTAATTTTTGCAATTTAATCCGATACGGTTTAGCCCGTTTTGGTGCTTTTGGTTACTTGTGATTAGTTTTGGTTAGTCATTCAATTAGCTTTCGGTTAGCTTTAGTTAGTTTTAAATTATTTTAGTAATTTGAACCGGTTCCGATACGTTATGGTTAATTTTAGTTAGTCGGCAAAATTCGGTTCATTCAAGTTCGTTTCACCTTATAAGCTTAATGTTTTTAATCTGTTCTGATACCTATGTTTTAGCCCATTTTGGTTCATTTGGTTACTGTTGGTTAGTCGTTCACTTTCGGCTAATTTCAGTTAGTTTTAATTTATTTTAGTTATTTGAACCGGTTCCAAAACGTTATAACCAATTTTAGTGTTTTTGGTTAGTCACCAAAATAAGGTTAATTTGAATTAGTTTCAACTTACTTCAATATTTTTAATTTTTTCGATACGTTTTAGCCCGTTTTGGTGCTTTTAGTTACTTTTGGTTAGCTTTGGTTGGTTATTCAATCAATTTTCGGTTACTTTCAGTAAGTTCCAATTTATTTGAGCCATTTGATTCCGATACGTTAAAAGAATTTAAACGTTTTTGGTTAATAATGTAGGTCGTCGCAAAATTCGGTTAATTTGGGTTAGTTACTTATTTTATTCGTAATCTGTTCTGATACGTCTTAGCCCATTTTGGTTACTCTTGATTAGTTTTGGTTCAACATCTTTTGGTTAAGTTTAGTTAGTTTTAAGTTATTTTAGTCATTTGAACCGGATCCGATACGTCATATCCAATTTTGATGTTTTTGGTTAACTTTAATTAGTCGCCAAAATTCGGTTAATTGTTAGTTTCAACTTGTTTTAGCCCCTTTTGATGCCTTTGGTTACTTTTGGTCCATTTTGGTTAGTCGGTCAATCAACTTTCGGTTAATTTCAGTTAATTTTAATTTATTTTAATCATTTGGACCAGTTCCGTTACACTATAACCAATTTTAGAGTTTTTGGTTAGTCACCAAAATTCGGTTAATTTAAGTTAGTTTTAACTTACTTCAATATTTTAAATCTATTTCGATGCGTTTTAGCCGGTTTTGATGCTTTTAGTTACCTACTATTGGTTAGTCGTTAAGTCAAGTCTCAGTAAAGTTCAGTTAGTTTTAATATATCTTAGTCATTTGAACCGGTTTCGGTACGTTATAAGCAATTTTAATGTTTTGGTTAGTTTTAGTTAGTCGCCAAAATTCGGTTAATTTGGGTTAATTTTAACTTACTTCAATATTTTTAATCTATTTCGATATGTTTTACCTGTTTTGGTGCTCTTAGTTACTTTTGGTTAGTTTTGATTAGACATTCAATCACCTTTCGATATGTCATAAGCAATTATAATGTTTTTAGTTAGTTTTGGTTAGTCACCAAAATTCGGCTAATTTGGGTTAGTTTTAACTTACTTCAATATTTTAAATCTATTTCGATACATTTTAGCCCGTTTTGTTGCTTTTCGTTAGTTTTGGATAGTCGTTCAATACACTTTCGGCTGTTTCAGTTAGTTCCAATTTATTTTAGTCATTAGAACCGATTCCGATACGTTATAATCAATTTATGTTTAAATAAACAAGCTAACACGATCTCTCACGCGTACGACGGACGTTATGTGTGGCAAATGTAGCATGAACTTTTTCACGATTTGAGGCCCTATTTAGGAAAACAGAAACATTTTCAATGTTAAAACAAAACGATAACCTAAACCCGCAAGCCCGACTATGCAACAGATCTCTCACAAGGTACATGCTCGTTTATTGCTGCAACGTTGCGACCTCCGCCCGACGGTCGTAAAATATCAGTATATTTACGACCGTCGATCGTGAACCTCTGTTAAAATACAGCTGCTTCAAATGCTCCGCGTAACGCGCGTATACGGGCCACAATGAATTTGGCAGCGGTGCACGTTTTGTGCCGGAACGCTGTGTCCGCATTTAGAATAAGCGGTATTTTGCGAGCATTTTATGCCAGATTTATTGTTAAATATTAAATATTACTTTAAGCCGCTCACGTTGGTCTGTTTTCGAATTAGTGACTGACGTCACTGACTATTATTTCCGTCTCAAGGTATAGTGACTGAAATTACGTATATAATTAGCTTGTTTCAGTTTATTCCTCTGACAGCTCGATAAAGGCACTGGACGTTCGAAAATCTTGCAAGATTAAGGGTGGAATCACTGACTTTATTTGACTTCTATCTGTAACATATTCGTGCTAAATTGTTAGGTAACAGCTACTTAAAAGCATTGATTAAATATCACCCTGTCGTAAGTTTGAACTTGAACTTGACAAATGTTATATAAACATTCACTGTTAATTATAAACAACTTGAGCGGTCGACGGGAGCGATTTTAATCCTTAATGATGCAGCCATTAGCATTTTGTAACATATAAATACGCAGGCAAACGCCAAGTTCATCAGGCTTTTGGGTCGTTGATTCTAGTTGCGGTACAGCACACAGGTGCGTACACTTCTAGGTGTTCTATCCCACAACCCCCATATCTGAGAACACCTATGCACAGGCATAGAGCGATCAGGTCCTTACCTAACCTGGATGAACGTATGCACAGGTATACGGCATTTAGGGGCTACTAAAAGTATAGAGAGAGTCGAATGTACGAGTGAAGTATCAGAAGTTCCAGTAAAGGAATAGTTTTTGGGGAGTTTTAAAAAGTAGTGAAAGTGCCTTAGCAATTTGCGATAAACTTAAACCAGTAAGACTTACCTTATAAGTGACGTCGCTTGCTAGAAAAACTTTGAACTAAGCCTCCCTAGAGAAGACATGCATTTAATATTAAATGGGTATAGTGTAAACTCTTAGTTCATCACTAAACTTAAACACGCCTTTATTGGTATACAGTCTAACCGTTGTTAAGTTTATTTGTAAATAAACTTGTTATTGTTTTTATCGATGTGTCTCCTTTATTATCTCTTCTCAAATCAGCCGGCAAAATCAGCCGGTATAGCAGCCTTCAACTTAAGCAAGCTACACAGATTTTCCATTGACAAATTTAAGCTTGTTACAACGAAAAATCTTCCATTAAATAATTTCGTCTTATACCGCAAGGTGGAGAGATTTTTATAAAAATCTTTAAGCCTTGATTTATATATTCCCAAATATATCCCCTATCAGAAATTCATAAGAACGCATTTAAACATACGTATTTACAGAACACGTATTCATCGTTATACCCCATTATATCCTAGCTCTTAGTTTCCCTGCTAAATGAATATAACGAAATCAAAAATTAATAATTTTATTTCACATGTCCTAAACTCCCTACTAATCTTACCTGAGACACGATTACAGTTATGTATATAATCGAATAATTCTTGAAATTAAAAGAACACAATCATAGTTTCAAATATAATTAATACATAAATATTACCACTAACTTACAGATAGTCTGTTACAGTATACTCGCAACTCCTCTGAATTGTTATATGGGGATATTGTTGCCTCCATATTTCTACCTGAAAAACAAGAATATAGGGTAAAAAAATAGTGTATTACGCCTTATGTAGGTGCAAATTGGTTGTCTATTATATATCGTCCATTAAATCAATATGTAGGTATAATATAAAATAATAGACGGAAACACCGATAGTAGCCATAGAAAAGGACTATTGCTTGCTTTTTTCACATATTAGTTTAATGCACTGTATCTAATACGGTCAAACTCGGTCTTATCGTCCGGGTTTTACGATTTATCAATGATAACCTATGAAGTAAGTTCGATTTTCTTTCATTGCGTTTAATCCCATACTTACCAAATGAAATTCGTAAGATACCTAAGACAGCCGTATTCAAACTTTTTTTTTTTATTTTGGGTACTTATGCTAATGGAAAATCTTAACAAATTTTGATGCAGAGCATTACCTCCTGCAACTAATATTAAAATTGCAGTGACGTCATCAAATAGTCAATTGCTTTTGCCATAAGAATAGCATTAAAAATATTGATTATTTTATCGCGCCTATAACGTTTATTGTCACGATGGACGATTAGAATTCCAATCCCCCACTCGCCGTCTTAGATGTATTCTGTATCGAGTGTTGCCAGATTGGGCGCTCTATCGCAATTTGGTCTGCTTCTCACTGTAGTTTGCAACAAATTATTTTTGAAAGAAACGGTTACGATTAAAAAAAAATTAATGCTGCAACCCGTAAAATATTTATCTTGGATTACTGGTTTACTGTTTCAAATCGGCTATCTCAGAGAGGGGCGAATTCGCCGCCCTCCTAGATCTTTTTCTGACCACCAACCCTGACCAGTACAAGGTTACAGTTGGTCCGCCATTAGGTACCTCCGACCACAAACTTATTACAACGGTTTCTGAATTGCCCCTCATACAGAAGGATCCACCATTGCCTCGCAAAATCTGACATTACAATTCTGCAAACTGGGACGATCTAAGGCAGTTCTACCTAGATTTTCCTTGGCTCGACGTTTGCTTTGCCACTGACGACCCGTCAGATTGCTGCGAAGAGATCATGCAAGTAATCTCCTCAGGAATGGAAGCATACATCCCAAATTCCATCAAGTTACCATCAAAAGGAAAGCCCTGGTTCGACAAAAGATGCGAAAGAGCTGTAGGAAGGAAACAGCAAGCCTATAAGTACTGGCAGCAAAATCAGACCGCTGAAAATCGCAATTATTTTATCGAAGCGAGAAACGAGTGCAAGCGTGTGATCGACGAAACTAAGGAAAAACACAATCAAAGGATCAGGAATAAACTTTGGCAATGCCCCAGTGTTTCCAGGAATTTCTGGTCGGTAGCAAAGGCAGTAAGTAACAACTTTACAAAAACGTCTCTCCCACCTTTGACGGGCGAACGTGGCATCACGGCGACTACAGCCAAGGAAAAAGCAAACATGCTCGCCAAAATGTTTTCATCGCACTCTACCTTAGACGTGCGCCAAGGCAAGACTCTCCCCACTATAGCGAACATCAACACCACCATGGCAGAAGTTAAGTTTTCTCATCGTGATATTCGCAAAATCCTTAAAGAACTAGATACGCAAAAGGCATCAAGACCGGACGGAATACCTGCCATCGTGCTAAAGAACTGCGCCAACGAACTAACACCCGTTTTTTCCAGGCTTTTTTCTCTTTCTTACAGAAAAGGGATTTACCCATCCTCTTGGAAAGTCGCTCGGGTGCAACCTCTTCCAAAAAAAGGCAAGAAAACCACGCCCTCAAACTACCGCCCAATTGCCTTGCTTCCAATAATCTCCAAAGTCATGGAACGTGTAGTCAACCAGCAACTACTCAAGTAGCTCGAGAGCAACAGAATAATCAGCTATAATCAATACGGCTTTCGCAAAGAGAGATCGACAGGAGATATATTGGCATATGTCACTCATATATGGAGTAGGGCAATTGAAAACTACGGAGAGTCTCGAGCGATTGCGTTGGATATTTCAAAGGCATTCGACAGAGTTTGGCATGACGGACTGCTCAACAAACTGCCGTCCTTGGGACTGCCCGCCTCTCTCTGCAGCTGGCTGGCCAGTTTCCTTAAGAACACGTTGCAGTCGATGGACACATCTCGGACACATTCACCATCAACGCGGGCGTGCCTCAGGGCGCAATACTTTCACCATCTCTGTTCCTCATCTATATTAATGACCTGCTGATCGAAACGAATAATCCTGTTTACAGTTTTGCAGATGACAGTACCCTTGTCTCCCACTTTAGATCAGAAAAACCCTTACCAGCGACTGAGACTCATCACCGCAGACAGGAGCAGATTACAGCAATTAATCAAGACCTGGAGAAAGTTCAAACTTGGGGCGACCGAAATTTGGTCCAGTTCAATGCAGCAAAGACCCAAGCAGCAACGTTTACTAAGAGGGCCAATACAGCGGGCCCCGACATCATTATGGCAGGATCGACCATTCCTTCATCCTCGTCAATCGGGCTGCTGTGTGTCTCGGTCAACAGCAATATATCATGGCATGACCCTGTTGCTAACATCGCAAAATCAGCCTCCCAGAAGCTTCGTGCGCTATTTCGCAACAAAAAAACTCTATACACCGCAGCAGTTGCTCTTGCTGTACAAAGCGCAAATAAGACCATGCTTAGAATATTGCTCACATATCTGGGGTGCCGCACCAAAGCATACCCTAAAGCTGTTGGATTCCATTCAGAAGAGGGCTGTGCGTCTCGTCGGCGATCCGGAGTTGACCGGAATCTGGATAGTCTGGAACATCGCAGACATGTGGCCGAGATGTCTCTGTTTTACAGATACTTACACGGCAGATGTTCCCAGGATTTGGCCCGCATAATCCCGCCCCTGGCAACTCCTGTCAGACAGTCCCGACAGACGGCAGGAGCGCACCAGTTCGTCGTACAACTAGAAACACCTAGAACATCGCTTTATCAGAGCTCCTTTTTCTGGCGCACTGCATCATTGTGGAACTCACTTCCAGGACATCTGTTTCCCACTAATTTCAACCTACAAATATTCAAGAACCGTGTCAAGCAACATCTTCGCACACACACCGCTCATCGAGCGCCATAGGATCTCCCTTTAGTGTGTGTGCCACTGCCATAAAAAAAAAATCTGATAAGGACAGTAGTATAGGGTCCAGAAATGCGCATTTTTTAAGTTTTCAGGTGACAAGCAATTGTCAATTTCGTGAATTTTAGTGATGTGTAACTTGGTACTTTTAAATATCGGATAGTATCGAATATTAAACCACATTGCGACGTCACCGAAGTTATTTCAACATAACCTAGTTTAACGGAAATATTGTTATTGTTAGTTCAATATTCTTAGCAAGATCCAAGCAAAGACAATAACCAATAACCACACTTAGCAGTGTTGCCAACTAAATATAACACTCGTAAAAGAAACGATAATTTGGACTTTCATACGTTTTTTTAATGGTAGTGGCACACACATTAAAGGGAGAGCCTATGGCTCTCGCCGAGCGGTGTGTGTGCGAAAATGTTGATTGACACGGCTCTTGAATATTTGTAAGTAGTAATTAGTGGGAAACAGATGTCCTGGGAGTGAGTTCCACAGTGATGCAGTGCGTCAGACAAAGAAGTTCTTGTAAAGAGATGTTCTAGGTGTTTCCAGTTGTACGACGAACTGGTGCACTCTTGCAGTCTGTCGTGACTGTCTGACAGGCGTTGCCAGGGGCGGGATGAGGCGGGCCAAATCCTGGTAACATCTGCCCTGAAAGTATCTGTAAAACAGGGACATCTCGGCCACATGTCTGCGGTGTTCCAGACTATCTAAATTCCGGGTCAACTCTGGATCGCCGACAAGACGCACGGCTGCTAGAGTGTGCTTTGGTGCGGTACCCCAGATGTGTGGGCGATATTCTAAGCACGGTTTTATTTGCGCTTTGTAGAGCAAGAACAACTGTGTATACAGTTTTTTGGGGGCTGATTTTGCGATGTTAGAAACGTGGCCATGCCAGGACATATCGCTGTTGACCGAGACACCCAGCAGTCCGATTAATGAGGATGAAGGAATGGCCGATCCTGCCATAATGATGCCAGGGCCCGCCGTATTGGCCCTCTTGGTAAACGTGCCTGCTTGGGTCTTTGCTGCATTAAACTGGACCAAATTTCTCTCGCCCCAAGTTTGAACTTTCTCCAGGTCTTGATTGATTGCTGTAATCTGCTCCTGTCTGCGGTGATAAGTCTCAGTCGATGGTAAAGGTTTTTCTGATCTAAATTGGGAGACAAGGGTACTGTCATCTGCAAAACTGTAAACAGGATTATTCGTTTTGGTCAACAGGTCATTAATATAGATGAGGAACAGAATTGTTGTGTCTGAGATGTGTACATCAACTGCAACATGCAGAGATCGGTTCTTAAGGAAACTGGCAAGCCAGTTGCAGAGAGAGGCTGGCAGTCCGAAGGACGGCAGTTTGTTGAGCAGTACTTCATGCCAAACTCTCGCAATCGCTCGAGACTCTCCGTAGTTCTCAATTGCCCTACTCCATATATGGGTGACATAAGCCAATATATCTCCAGTCGATCTCTGTTTGCGAAAGCCGTATTGATTATCGCTGATTATTCAGTTGTTCTCGAGGTACTTGAGTAGTTGCTGATTGACTACACGTTCCATGACTTTGGAGATTATTGGAAGCAAGGCAATTGGGTGATAGTTTGAGGACGTGTTTTTTTTGCCTTTTTTTGAACAGGTTGCACTCAAGCGACTTTCCAAGAAGACGGGTAAATCCCTTTTCAGTAAGACAGAGAAAAAAGCCTGGAAAAACGGGTGTTAGTTCGTTGGCGCAGTTCTTTAACACGATGGCAGGTATTCCGTCCGGTCCTGATGTCTTTTGCGTATCTAGTTCTTTAAGGATTTTGCGAATATCACGGTGATGAAATTTGACTTCTGACATGGTAGTGTTGATGTTCGATATGGTGGGAGAGCATTGCATTGGGGGACGTCTAAGGTAGAGTGCGATGAAAACATTTTGGCGAGCATGTTTGCTTTTTCCTTGGCTGTAGGTGGGAGAGGCGTTTTTGTAAAGTTATTACTTACTGCCCTTGCTACAGACCAGAAATTCCTGGAGCCACTGGGACACTGCAACAGTTTATTCCTGATCATTTGATTGTGTTTGTCCTTAATATCGCCGATCACACGTTTGCATTCGTTTCTCGCTTCGACAAAATAATTGCGATTTTCAGCGGTCTGATTTTACTGCCAGTACTTGTAGGCTTGCTGTTTCCTACCCACAGCTCTTTCGCATCATCTGTCGAACCAGGGCTTTCCTTTTGACGGTAACTTGATGGAATTTGGGATGTATGCCTCCATCCCTGAGGTAGTTGCGTAACCTCTTCGCATCACACTGACGGGTCGTTAGTGCCAAAGTAGACGTCGAGCCAAGGAAAATCTAGGTAGAACTCCCATAGATTGTCCCAGTTTGCAGAATTGTAATGCCAGATTTTGCTAGGCAATGGTGGATCCTTCTATAGAAGTGGCAATTCACAAACCGTTGTGATAAGTTTGTGGTCGGAGGTACCTAATGGCGGACCAACTGTAATTGTGTACTGGTCAGGATTGGTGGTTAGAAAAAGATCCAGGAGAGCGGCAAATTCGCCCCTCTCTGAGATTCGAATTGGTTTGTCTACAAGTTGAGTAAGCCCGCAGCTGATTGTTCAGCTTTTCAGCTTCTCTACCTTCGTTGTCGGTCTTGTTGTGATGTTTGAGCCAGTTGGTGTTGTGGGCATTGAAGTCTCCTAGAACGATCATTTGAGCCAAAAGTGTTGTATATGTTGTAAAAAAAAGTTTTGGTACGCTCTATCGCTCGGAGGGCGATAGAGACAACATATAAACTTGAGCCACATGACGTCAAGGTTGGTCGATTCGAGTGTTTCCTCGCGATGGCATGAAAGGTCGCTTCGGACAAAAAGGCATATTCCAACCTTATTTATTATTTATTAATTTATGTTTGTATTTAGGCCTCTTATGTTGCAGAAGTTTAGTCTGAATTGGTTCGGTATCTTTGCTGTCCGTGAAATGCGGAATGAAGGGCTCCCAGGGCCACCCAGCGCTCGGAAATCCGGATGGCCGGAGAATTTACTTCTGGAATATTTTGATCCTGGAAGCAAAATCATGTCCATCTATTCCTACTGTGGAATCCTGAACCACCAGCGCGGAAGCGGAACGTGATTCGGAAAAACCACTTAGCGCTTCCCAGTTCTGGTGGGGTGGTCTTTCACCGGACGATGCGTGTAGGCGTATGTATCTACCACCTAGGGCCGCTTCCACTAGAAGCATCGATCTCAGACTCATTCCTTTGGTGGTCCCTAGTCTGACAGGGATAAGAATGGGGTTTGTTGGGTCACTCCCCACTGATCAGCTCCAGACCTTGTACTTTGGTGTTCTCCAGCCTGGGGGAGGACGATGGGATGTGATGGACCACATGCCGTGACAACTCGGAATGGCGGATGCGTCACTCCCCGTAATCAAACTGCTCTCACCAGTTTGACGTTCCTGCCTATTGCTTAATGGATGACACTGTCCATCTAACATAAACATAAAAAGACATTGAAATTATGATTATCAAATTAAATAACAAGTGAAACGGCTTGCCATGTCAGAAACCAGCAAGCAGTTTCAAACCAAAGGCATTTACTAAAACTTAATTGTAAATCTGTGATATTATTGCTCAATGGATCACACTGTTCATATAACATAAACATGAAGACATTGAAATTATGATTATCAAATTAAATAACAAGTGAAACAGCTTGCCATGTCAGAAATCAGTAAGCAGTTTCAAACAAAAGGCATTTACTAAAACATAATTGTAAATCTGTGATATTATTGCTCAATGGGTGACACTGTCCATCTAACATAAACATGAAGACATTCCAGTTATGATTATCAAATTAAATAACAAGTGAAACGGCTTGCCATATCAGAAATCAATAAGCAGTTTCAAACAAAAGGCATTTACTAAAACTTAATAATAAATCGGTGATATTATTGCTCAAAGACACAAATTTCAACCAATGAATCATTGGCAAAATCGAAACAAAACAAATTATTATCTATTTTTTTTGTAGTTATCTTCACCTTTCTCCTCTTTAATTTTGTCAAGTGGTTCTAAAAATGTGTGGCTTCTCGATAGACAACTCGACACAGGATAAGAATAACATAACATGAAGAGATTGAAATTATGATTATCAAATTAAATAACAAGTGAAACGGCTTGCCATGCCAGAAAACAGTAAGCAGTTTCACACAAAAAGCATTTACTAAAACATAATTGTGTGTGATATTGTTGCTCAATAGATGACAATGTCTGTCTAACATAAACATGAAGACATTGAAATTGTGATTATCAAGTTAAATAACAAGTGAAACGGCTTGCCATGTCAGAAATCAATAAGCAGTTTCAAACAAAATGCATTTACTAAAACTTAATAGTAAATCGGTGATATTATTGGTCAATAGATGACACTGTTCATCTAACATAAACATGAAAACATTGAAATTATGATTTTCAAATTAAACAACTGAAACGGCCTGCCATGTCAGAAATCAATAAGCAGTTTCAAACAAAATGCATTTACTAAAACTTAATTGTAAATCTGTGATATTATTGCTAAATGGATGATACTGTATGTCTAATCTAAACATGAAAACATTGAAATTATGATTATCAAATTAAATAACAAGTGAAACGGCTTGACATGTCAGAAATCAATAAGCAGTTTCAAACAAATGGCATTTACTAAAACTTAATAATAAATCGGTGATATTATTGCTCAATGGATGACACTGTCCGTCTAACATAAACATAAAGACACTGAAATTATGATTATCAAATTAAATAACAAGTGAAACGGCTTGCCATGTCAGAAATCAATA
The DNA here is from genome assembly GCA_016904865.1 of Pissodes strobi. Classification (NCBI taxonomy): domain Eukaryota; kingdom Metazoa; phylum Arthropoda; class Insecta; order Coleoptera; family Curculionidae; genus Pissodes; species Pissodes strobi. The sequence goes on along the minus strand of MU189242.1, from coordinate 4,221 downwards.
AGCAGTTACAAACAAAAGGCATACACTAAAACATAATCTGTGATATTATTGCCCAATGGATGACACTGTATGTCTAATATAAACATGAAAACATTGAAATTATGATTTTCAAATTAAACAACAACTGAAACGGCTTGCCATGTCAGAAATCA
>MU189241.1:37267-53830 GCA_016904865.1 Pissodes strobi | reverse complement strand
GCGCCAAATGACCCTTGTCTTTATTCCGTGACGTTATTTAGAAATTGCTATATTGCCATATTGTAAGAAATGCTACGATCGACTATGGCGTCGTACACACTCTTATATAGTGCACGAATAGGTCCGAATGTGAAGCAGACATGTTACAAGTATCAGTGGCATACAGAGGGTTACTATCTTTTGTCTATCCCTGTTTGAAACCTATCTCACTGAGAGGTCTCACGATAGCGTGGTATTTTCCCTTAACCGCACTTCGTATATGACTAACGTAGAAACTTGGATCAATTATTGATGTGTAAATACGGATTCATTAATAATAGACATGCGTAATCGTTTGATTCTCCCTTTTACTTTCCTTAGAATTTGGTGGAGGTGCGGTGTTTTTGACAATTATTGCGTGAGGCAACTATTTTTTTTAACCTTGACATTTTTCATATTTAGTTTTTGCGTACTGGTCTTTTAAAAGTAACAAGAGCGCTGACCTTCGTGTGCGCGATAAAGAAGTGGGCAAGGCCATCTAGGAGGTATTTACCTGATTGCCTTTGGCACGCACACTTCTGTACAGCCTGCTAAAAGAGTAGGACGTTTAATTAATTTATTAATTTGAATTATTTGTAATCATGCCTTTTAAAAGCAAAGTTGAAAGGCAAGTATTAAATGGTCAAAGCCGCGAAATAATTTGTAACCCTATAGAGTTTATGAAGCAGATGCAGGAAGACCATTAATTTATGTCAGTAAAGTGCACGAGCGCATTTCAGCCGCTGCCAAGCTTAATCTAAGCACAATTAAACGAATTAAGCAGGAAGCCAAAAATGTTTTTCCATGCCAAACAAAAAACATAAAAAAAACAAAAAGCAAAATAGCTTTGGACGAGCAGAACAATCCACAATTTCCATAAAACAGAAAAACAAGTACCAAGTATAGCGAGAATTCATAGAAAGTTTCAAAGTAATACTATATATGCTGTGGTAATACCAATTACCAGGATTGCGTAAACAGTTTAAGGAGAGAAATTAAAAAAAAAATGTATCTCGTTGGAACAAAACCAAAACTAATAGAACAATTCTAATGGAAAAACCTGACGTGAGACACCTTCGAATCCAATTAGCAAAGAAAATTAAAGTTTACCGTGCAGAAGGATGCCCAATTGTTTATATGGATGAAACATTTTGGAAATCCATGTATCAAAAATTTAAATAAAGTACCTCTAGCGCCATCTATCTGTTGATAAGGTAACTTTGTACTTTCTGACAGCCTTGTCAATATGATTCAATATCTGTCTCACTCTGAAAATATTAGTTAGTCGTTTTCTAACCGTCATCACGTGTGTTTTACTTCTGATCCTCTCCTCAAAATCCTACAGGTTATGGGCCCAGGATTCGTTTTTTCGAAGTATCGTGGTCGCGTGTTGCGAATAGATCGGCTCAAGAATGGCAGTGAATTATATGTCCGGTGTGCCACCACTTCTCGGGCGTGAGAATTACGACGAATGGGCGTTCGCCGTCGAAAATTTTATGGTGCTCTAAGGCCTACAAAAGGCGATCGAAGGAACGGAGACAGATTCGGTGCAGGTAGCAAAAGCTAAAGCCAAGTTGGTGCTCACGATCGATCCGACCTTGTTTGTTCACGTCAAAGAAGCTAAAACCGCCGAAGAAATATGGACGAAACTGAAAAGCATGTACGCCGATACCGGCTTCACACGTAAAATCGGATTGATGCTACGTACACTCATTTCTTTAAGGCTGAATGATTGTGCTTCGATCGATGGAAGAATATGTAAACTCAGTGAATTGAGGCGTACTGGTTTCGACATTAATGAAAATGGGATCGGTTCCTTGTTGCTGGCGGGACTTCCAGACAGGTACAAACCCATGATAATTGGCTATCGAACATTCGGGTACCAACATTAGACTTTTAAGATCCTTTACAGGCGTATACGACTATATCAAAATCGGTCACTCTTATTGGTCGATCCGCAAACATTTTAGAGGTGACAACAATGCGCAGAAACGTCAGGATGATAAGTTTGTTGACAAGGACAAGAAAAGTGAGGTCAGGTGCTTCAGATGTAAACAGTTGGGACATTACATGAGCAAATGCCCCCGTAATGACACATGTACCTAAAGAGAAACATTAAAAATTTGATAAAAAGTCACAAAAAATTATTCTTATTGGTTTTTGTGACAATGTCAAGGGTTATCGACTGTGGGACCCTGTTGAAAAAAAGGTTGTGACCAGCTATATGATCTGATAATTATCGAAAAAGAAAAGCAGAATATTCCTATTTCAGTTACCGAGCCTGTTACAGACGTGCCATCAGTACAGGGACGTCTTAAGGCATGGGCCGGCTGGGCCTGGGCCCAGGGCCTCCGGCGCCAAAGGGGCCTCGCTAAGCCTACGCCTAATTAAAAAAAAAATATATATGGAAAAAAAATTATAGAAAAAAAAGTAGCGTGTAGCGAAAAAGTTTTATTAATATTTTCAGTAAAACTCAAAAAAATTTTTGATTTCCATCAATCATAAAATATATATTAGTTTCAGAAAGACCACGAAACACCCCCTTCAATGAAATATATTAACCTTTAACTATTAACGAGAATTTTAATACAAAATCTCAAAAGCAACAGAACAATATTTCTATTCATCTATTATCAGTTCAATTTAATAGGACCAGGTGGCACAAATTCGGCTGTCGTTTAATAAAAAAAAATAGTCTGCGTCGGAACATTGTCAACGACAAAGAGGTGTTGGTGTTTTGTCTGGGCTGGCCGTCCTCGGCGCGCGGCATCGTAAGAAATTGCTACTTTTTTATATTTCTTTGATATCAGCCGCAACCGGTACACCTGCAAATAGTCTTAAAGAAAATGAAAAAAAATATAGATTATGGTTATTTATTTATCACATGTTCTATTAAACCTGCTCAGCTAACTGGACTGCTTTGATTTGATGCGTTTACGTTTGCTTAATTTACATTTAGTACCTAGTTTTAATTGCAAAAAAGGACGAATAGACAAGTGTTCAGTGTTCTTAATTAAAAAAATATATATATCTGTGTAATTTGTGTAGGTCATAGGTGTAGCAAAAGAAGCGAAGGTACATTGTTTTAAGGTAATCTATAAATTACATTACATAGAGTAGGGTACTCTTAGGCACTCCTACCGTAGGAGCGCCTAAGAGTAACTACTACGCGTTCCCTAAGAGTACGCAGCCCTTGAATCACCCATAATAGTAACACTGCGGGATGAAAACAATATGGCATATCGCGTCTAGTTGTTGTTTGTGATTATACCTGTTGTATGCCCAGTGAATTTGATTTTTAGTTGGATTCCTGATTAAAAAGATAGTCACAAATATTGTAAAGTATGCTATTTTGATATAATATTTAATCATGGGTACTTAAGTTTTTTTATATCGTACGAAAACTTTTGTTGGAAACTATCTATTGGCAGTTAAATACAACGTTTCTTAAGCTACATGCAGATTCCCATAAAAAATAGATTTTGCTAGACGAAACTTATGATCGCTTAAAAGTTCCGAGAAAATAAGTTTGTGTCGAGCGACTGGATTCAATAAAATCCAGTAAGAGTTCAAGATCCAGAGGGTTGTTTAGTGTTTTTTTGTTCTTTTTTTTTAATATATTTTGTGAGTCAATGTAGAGTACCTATAGGTATTTAGATTATTTAGGTGTTTCTTAATAGTTTTTTGGTTGCGTGCTCTTAGCCCACCCTTTGCGTACTCTTTGCAGTACTGGGGCCCAGAGTACGCATTTGAATTTTTTTTCTAAGAGTTGTGGTCTTTTTTAATTTAAAAATAGTTTAATTACATTAAGTGTTAGTGATGTAAAAATTACCGTAATTTATTTTTGGTCGGTAATATTCGTTAAATTACGAGAACTTACCGTAATTTAGGAGAATTTTAGGAAATATAACTTTTTTTTTAGCAGTAGACTATACTTGGTAGGTAATTTATTATCCTTGTTCAGAAATATACTATTAAACGAAATTTCACAATTTTATATTTAAAATTGAGCCCAGAATGGATTATTTTGTACTAATTTATTATAAAATATGTATGATGTGAAAGCAATTTTAACCTAAATAATATAACATGCTAACTCTGCATGAGGTAAGACATCTGGTGTGAAATATCAATGTAGATTTGGGCTGTTATCGACTACCTCACCGGAATAACATGAGGTGTTTTTCCATTCATTGAAATATCTCTCCACACCAACTGAAGCACCGTTAAAACTTTTGCGTTCTGTTATTAAATTCTTATTAAACCATTCACCAGTCCTTCTCCCACACTTCTTCTTCAATATACTATTTTAAAGCAAAATCTCGACTCGTCCGTAAACAAAACAATCGAACTTTCAGCAATATTCTATTCTCCATAATTTTCGACGAAATTTATTTTACCCGCAGTACCCGCACGATATTCGGGCAAAAAATTGGGACCCCTTGCAGGTTTCCTAGCTTTTAGATTAAATCCTTTTAAACGTCTATATACCGTCTTATTGCAACACCACGAGTTTGGCCAAGATCTTGCTGAACGTTTACCGCAGTATTTTCATGGATTCCGTAAAATCCGCAATCTCAACAAGCGATCATCTATATATTTCAGCAAAAAAGCTGTATGTCAGACAATCTTAGAGATAAATCAATGAATAAAGAAACAAAACCTCATTTATTTTATTTTAAAAGACAAGGGAATTGCCTACCCACAAATGAAAATTAAAAAATTGGTCCATTCGTCAGAAATGACAAAGCTTGTTGCAAGCTGCAACCAAAATTAGGTGCGTCATTTTTTTGGAACTGAGTCTATTTATAACCATATACAAGTAGAGGATTACCACCATTTTTGACTAAAAATACTGTTTTATTAAAAGTTCTGATCTGTTAAATTCTTTTCAGTGATTTTTGTTCGGTTCAAATCAGCTAAACATTCAAAAATGCATCCTATATAAGAAGCATTACAACAAGTACATCACTAGAAAAAACATCACCGAGTACTTTCCGGTTTGGGCTCAGTAGTTTTAGCACCAGTTGATTCTCTGAAAGATCTTTTGCCTCTTATACAAGAGTTTAACTGTGTTGTATTCCATTGTTATCTATTAAGCCATACTTAATAAGACAATTATAGTTACGAATATGATGCCGCTGAACCTCCTTCCTAACCGGCTGCGATCGCTAACCTGAATTTATTCGAATGATTATTTAAATAATCATTCGATTATTAATATTATTTGAATACAAATAATGCGGTTATCAAAATAATTCGGTAATGCCCATCACTAATTGTAATGTATAGTTCAGTGGATTATGTTCACTTCCACATATGCTTCTTCTTCTTCAATTCTATTTTCGCTGGCTGGCCAGGCCCCGAGCAAAAATCAAGAACAGAAAAGCGTCCCGGATGGTTAACCAAGTTTCGTGACCGTGGACACCAACTTACAGTACATAGATTTTACACAGAAGCTATCACGAATGTATTCGTAATATTACCGGGAATGTTCTCGGTAATATAACCGCGTAATATGCTACCCAAAAACGAATATTCCTTTGAGGGTGAGCGAATATTACCATAAATTACAGAATTTATGGGAATATTCGGTTGGTAATATTCGATTGTCGCATCACTATTAAGTGTGCTCGGGTTTCCTAAAAAATTCAAGTTCTGCAAAAGTTATGACAATGACCTTGAAATTTACGAAAATTTTCGCCTGCGGCGAATGTAATGAGGCAGGGGTTGCGGGCGGGCACAGGGGGGGCAGCGCCTCCCCCGTAGGCAAGGGGGCCTCCTCTTACATCTAGGGCCTCAAGAAGTCTTAAGCCGTCCCTGCATCAGTAGAAGAAGTACAAGATCAAGTGGGGAGATACTAATTCAGAGTTTGAGTATGATTTGTATGATTCAACATCAGAATCTGAGCATTTTGAGGAGGCAAATGTGTTATGATAAAATTCGAATTTGTTAAGATAAACTTTGATTTGTTAAGGTATAATTTGAATTGTCTTTATTGTTATATTATTTATTAGTTTATTTGCAATATCAATTGTTTCACTACTATAATTCAAATAAAAAGCCAATTTGTTACTATAAACTATAAATGCACTTTTCTTTTTAATAATTACTTTAACTTACTAAAAATATAAACTGAAAGATACTCAGGGTGTATAGGTTCGGAGCATGATAATTAAAATTTATTTCCGAGTGTAGTAGTGGTTAAAAAGCGCAAAATAAAAGATTAGAAATTTCAAAAAACAATTATTATTCTATTTCCGTCTAACAAAAATAATGGTTGAAATTTAATATTATGTTGAACCTTAATCTTGGTGATAACTGCCCTTTAATCACCTTATGTTTCCTCCGTGCTTCCTGGAGAGTGTTACTGAAACTTGCTGCAGTGCCTAGGATCTGTCCTGTGACGACACTGGAAGCTGTCCTGGTAGTCCGAGTGCGTGTGGACTCAGTAGCATAAAAAAACAATACAGGGCAGTTAAAGAGTTCACCAAGAATGCTGTTACAACTCCGTTTCAATTTGGCAGAGAACGTCGCTTGTCTAAGCTTTGGTTTTTTAATATAAAAATTGGCAAGAGATAGCTAGAAATAATTCTTCTCAATTAACAATGCCAAAACAAGCTGAAGGATGAATTATATTTAATTAAATATGCCTCCGCCAATTTGCTCGCAAAGTTGTTTCTGTAGACAATAATTATGTTTTAAAATAAACAGTTAACAGATTACAAATAATAAATAAAATAAATAGCTATTTAAGCTGAGAAATATTGTGATGAACAATATTTCAATAAAAAAACAATTACAATAATCAAGTAAGAACAAAAGTGAAATCAATAAATTTAAACAGGTAATCAGAATTTAATTATTGCCTGAAAGCTACTTTTCAACTCAAAAATCAGTTCAATTCAAAATAAAGGTAATGACAAATTTAAATAATATTAATTTTCATTTTATATTTACTAAATAATTGTCGACTGATATAATTAAAAGACAAAAATTAGTTATAAATGAACTTGATGGGCAACATAATAATTCATTATTTATTAATATTTTCACACTATTTAATATTTAATGCGGAATTTTCCACACTGTTGCTACCAGGTCGGTTCAGATAGTAATTTAAAATAGGTTGAAGATGAAAAGTTATAATTTCGAACCGAAAATAAATACAAGCGAACTCGGAACAACCTGATGTTACGAAATTGTTAAAATTACCGTAACAAATGATAGTGATTTTGTGCCTGATGAAAGCGATATGTCCCAAATGAGTTTAAATGAAGGTCAAAGTATGGTCAGGAGGTCAGAACGAGAAAGAATACCCAAGATTTATGACGACTATGTCAGTTACATGTGCATTGAAGATGTGTATGTTGAAAAGAGCCATATATGGGTTGAAACAGTCATCAAGAGCCTGGAATAAAAAAGTAGATGATCTATTGATTAGTTTAAATTTTAAAAAATCAGAATATGAGCCTTGTATTCTTAATTTTTAGTAATGATTTTGAAACTGCAGAAAATTTGGAAAAAGAAGTAAGCAAGCATTTTAAAATTAAAAATCTGAAAGAGGTCAAACAATATTTAGGCATGAGAATTCGTAAAAATAAGAACTGTATCATTATAGATCAGGAGAATTATATAAATCAAATATTAAAAAGATTTAACATGACTGAATGCAAGAATGTGACTACGCCTATAGACAGTTTTGATTATACTCAGTGTGTTAGCAAATCAAATAATTAAAATCCATATTATCAGCAACTTATAGGCAGTCTCATGTATTTGTCAGTGTTAACACGTCCTGATATATGTTTTAGCATAAGTTTTCTGAACAAATTTAATGGATGTAATACAGAATATCATTGGAAATGTGTTAAACGTATTTTGCGGTATTTACAAGGGACTAAATCTCTTTGTTTGAAGTTTAGTAAAGATAGATGATCTGATTGGCTTTGTTGATTCGGACTGGGGTTCAGACAGAGACCGTAAGTCTTATACTGGTTACATATTTAAGTTGTCAGGGGGTACTATTTCTTGGAAGAGTACAAAGCAAAAGACTGTCGCTCTCTCTAGTACTGAAGCCGAATACATGGCTATATGTGAGGCTTCTAAAGAAGCTATTTATCTTAAAAACTTGTTAGTAGAATTAATTGGTAATTCTGGTCCTGTGCTTTTATACAATGATATCCAGAGCGCACAGAAACTGTGTAGTAATCCTTTGTTTCATGATCGCACTAAGCATATTGATATTAGATATCATTTTATCAGAAATGCTGTATTAGACAAGGTTATTGATTTAAAATATTTATCTACTCATGAGATGTTAGCAGACGTTTTTACGAAAATTTTAGGAGTACCTAAATTTAGTAAGTTTGTGTCAGGTTTAAGCTTGCAAAATGTTTAGTATTTGTTTCTTAACTTTGTTTATTGAAATTTGGTGTATTTGAAGTGGGGGTGTTGGAATTGGAAATCCATGTACCAAAAATTTAAATAAAGTACTTCTAGCGCCATCTATTAGTTGTACCTTTTCAACACTTTGTACTTTCTCACAGCTTGTCAATATGATTCAATATATGTCTCACTCTGAATAAATTAGTTAGTCCTTTTTTAACCGTCATCACGTGTGTTTTACTTCCGATCCTCTCCTCAAATTCCTGCATACATACATTCATCAGCATTTTAAGATTCTTTACACAAATAGTGCACTATGTAAAAATCGACCTCTCCTGTTGGTCGATCCATCTCATATTACAATATGTCTTCGTGATGCAATCGACTTCTGTTAAGAGCTCTCGTGGTGCAAAGGTTTAGACAAGTGAGTCTCACCTGGACGACCCGGATTCAAACTCCGTTGCTTTTTTTATTTACGTTACAGTTTTTTTTCTTGATTTTGGGTATGTCTTGGTTTAGTTTGGGTTAGCACCTGGTTAGTTTCCTTTTCTTGAACCCCCGTAGCGAGCGGAGGGCCATGCGGATCGACCAATAGGAAAGGCCGATTTTTATATAATGCACTATTTGTGTAAAGGATCTTATAATGCCATTCATCACATGCAATCCAAAAATCTTGACAACTGACGAAGGCATAAGACAACCTGTATCAAAAGGCACACGGCTAATATTCGTGAACGCTGGAGCACAGCCTGATTTACGCCCTAACAGTGTAGTAGTAATCGACAGCGCGCCATACCACAACAGGCAAATAAATAAATATTCTACGTCGTTAACAAAATAAGAAGACATGAAAAAGTGGTTAGGCGAGAAAAACAATCCATTTGGCGATAAAATGTTGAAACCGGATCTCTACAGTCTCATTAAAATGGCGAAGCCAAGGGAGAAAACTTATAAGATCGATGAAATATTTTCTAGTGCGCGACACACCGTGGTTCGATCACCTCCGTATCATCCTGAGCGTAACCCTATTGAACTAGTTCAGATAAAGGAGTTTGTGTCTAGAAGGAACGTAACTCTTAACTTGGAAGATGTTATGAAATTAACCGATTAGTTTTTTGAACAGTTTACGGTGGAGGAGTGGAATACATGGGGTGAAAAAGCAAAGAGAATTAAGATTGAGTATATGGAAAACGAACCTATGCGTGGTAGACATTGTTGTAGTTGAGTTAATAATAAATTTGGATGACAATGACAGTAGTTAAGACAAAAGCTCTGATGATAATTTAAGCGAGGGTTCCCTTTCGGGAATAGAAGAAATGCCAACATGAAAGTAATAAATATACTTCCTTATCTTTAACCTTTATGTAATATTTTGTGATATTTGTTTTGTTATGTTATCAATATACTTCCTGATATTATTAGCACGGTATAAATAAGTATATGGTAGGTTCACTGGAGACAAATTTCCAATTTTGCCGACAGTGTTTGGCGACGGTTCGAATCCGGATCAATCTGGTTCGTGGTCACCGAGGCCCCGCTACGAGGGACAGAGTGTGCAAACGCCCTGAGATTGTCTACTTTCGCGTCGCGTTGTCTTATAATAACCGAGGAAAGCGCATCAGCGAATACTTTTGGATCTCTCCCCACAGACTGCTCGCTACTGCAGGTAGAGTAATTTTTACCGTGCTGCGGCTTTTGCGTTTAATGCAAAAACATCAAACGGTTTTTGCTGAGTGGGTCTACTCGATATCATTTGTACTCTGTTATTAGTATACAGGACCGTAGCTAGACCTTTTCGATGGGGGTGGGGGGTAGGTTAGGTAGGAAGGGTATATATGATAATTGAAAAATGTTGTCTGACCTTGTCCAAATTTATTTCAATGTAAATCTAATATTTATACTATTTTTTTTCTAGTATTGTCTACTAGCCAAGTGCTGCCAGTAAAATGTAGTTCTTTAAATGATGCGAAGTTATAAATGCTCATTAAATATGCACAGCCCACACCTAATCTTATTGCCGACTTGGCTTATTATCCCAACCATAAATATCATAACAATAAAAGCATAATTATTTCATAAATAGTAAACAGGTAAACAGTAGTAGTAGTACCTATCCCAACGACCGTATATCAATCCAATTCCGCTTTTATTCTACGCGGAGTGAACTTCACTAAAATTTGGTCTTCGCTCGACTATATCTGTCGTACCTTTGACAAGGGAAGGGAGTGGACAGATAATCTCGCTTTACGGCAGCGCGCAGTACGTGTGATCAAAAATCGAACGGATGCCATTAATAGGAGCCAGACATTCAAAGCGGCACCTCCGTGTATTTTAGTGGTTTTTGTTGCGAAAAACTTTCAAAATACTTCAAATTGTCCATAACAATATGGTGTTTTGTTGTGCTTATGGCTGTAAAAGTCGCAATGACCGAAAGGAGCCTGGAATTACCTTTCACAGATAAATACAGTTTACACCTAGTTCTTGCTGACGCTAATATTTATTATTTATTTTCTTTGTGTGAGCTGAGATATAGATTATTTCAAAATATGATTACGAGTATACTTCAGGCTGCCTTTCTTTGTAATTTTATACTAGATTTGTTAACAATTTTCAGTCATGGCTGCTAATATGAATCACATAATTCCCCTTGAAAAGGGCCTGTCGCGCAGTTGCGTACTTTGTTTTGATGTCTTAAGGAAATATATTTATTTGTTATATTTCAATCATTGCATTTTGTGATTTAAGCCAGTAAATAGAAGTACCTATTATGAGTGACGAAAATGTATGTGAAATCGTAGAGCCAACCCGTAACAGAACAGCTGCCGGTTCTACCCGTCCACTCCCTTCGCTTGTCAAAGTGTCGTACACTGACTACTTTTCTTTCGTCTGCGTATCTCAAGGTTCTTCCTATTTTGCATGACCTAGCTGTAACATATATTATCCTTCGCATCTCCGCCGTCCCTCATTACACTTTGTAGTATACAACTTTTTCCCAATCGGTGCAATTTTTAAAGAAGTTATCCAAAAACATGGTGATTCAGCCGACCCTGGCTAGCCGCTAGAGCTCATCGCCTTGATGCGTCATTACAATTTTGTACCGGTCGGTGACAAGCAAGAATCCGTAAATCGGTTCTTTCTTTTGGTTTTAAGAAGAAAAATGCCTATAATCGTATTTCTAGTATAGTGAAGTGTTAGTGATACGTCTTGCTCGCAAAGGAGGCGAAAAAGGGGGCAATATTCATCGGAAGAAGCGAATCAGGGGGTGAGTCCAAATAAGATTATATGCCAAAATTTCAAATATACATAAATACCTGGTTATCTTAAATATATAAAAATAGAATCTCTCGTATAAAAGCAAACTAAGTGTGTATAATACTAAATTGTAGTATTATGAATAAATATGACACTACCCTTATTTTTTTTACTTAATGAAATTAAATGGAAAATACTCTCAAACTTCTAAAACTAACTATACTTATTAGAATAAAATAGAGTGCGAACGGGTTACAGTCAAAAATGCGAATGAATCAGTAAAAAAAAATTAAATGTGCTCACTGCGATTTGAATTATACTAACAAACTGTTATTTATATACGAAGGCATGACAAAACATTGTAACATTTGTCGTCTGTGCACAATTACACAGAATCAAACAATATATTCGGAATTGAAATATATTATATCGAAATGAATATAAGTAATAAGCAACAGTTAACGATACGAGCTATTCGAACCGTTCTCTAGTATCCTCGTCTAATCGTACATCCTACCAAAGAAATACTATTCAATCACAAAAAGTGTTTACATAACACAATCAAAAGGCTGACTAAGGAACTATATACCGGTCGACCTGCACCTTTATTAATATTTTACATAGAATAAAACGTTTATACCATATAAAGGAATATAAAAAATAGAAACAAATCGTTATAATGCCTTCGTATTATCACGTTTTCGATATTTGATCCCCGTATGGGGCACATGTGGGACTATAAACTACAATTCGATTCGATGCCAATATTGCAAAACAAAAAACAAAGTTATATTTAATTATGATCCACTGACTCATACTGCAGATCTATATGAAAATTTAAGAGTATGGCAATTACATAAGGTATTAAAATTTGAACAGAATAAACTTATCTACAGGATAATAAATAAAACTCAAAAATAAAATATTATCATAATATTTTTAAAGGATATTCATATCCACAATACTAGAGAGTTTATAGGAAATCATATGTTATTATTACTAAAATGCAATTATCCTCAATACCAGTGTTCAAAAACACTGTCTAGAGGAAAAAGGACTATGTATATTGTAATTATTGTTATTACTGTATTAATAAATACTTAAAAAAAAATAAAAAAATTAAAAATTTGGAGTAAGTCGGAAAGTGCCCTTTTCTTACGAAATTAACCCCTAAAAACTAGCCACAAAGGTAAGCTGACGCATAATTTACGAGCGACTAAATCCCAAGTTGGGTATTATTATAGCTTTGCATGGCCCTCCGTTGGCTTTGCTCGCAACGGAGGCTCAATCTACAAGAACTAAAAGTGCTAACCAAAACTAACCCAAGGCTAACCCAAAATTAAGGGGAAAAGGCGGAATGTTATCGTTCGGCTTTGGCGAAGCAATGTAATACCGGAACGCATTATTTTTAAACAATTCGTGTTGATATGAGCCGTCCGGTGAGGAAAAAAATTGCTTGCAGGAGATGTTAATAAAAAATAATAATAATACCTATTTACAAATTCGCATTTGCAGATGCGAATAACTTTAACTAAAATTGGCCTTCACATTTGCAGATGTGAAGGGCCCCCAACAGCCTCCACCCCAGTAGGTATATTATGTAAGAGTAGTTAGAGGCACACTATATCCCTACATTTGCCGATGTAAAGGATATATGTACTGACAAAAATAAAACGGTATAGTGCTATGTATTTGCAGATACAAAAACAAATAACCACCAAAAACAAATAACCACCATACAATTGCAACCCTCTTACATAAAATCATTGCATTGGAGATAGCGAATTATTACACTCTTGGTTTCTATTTAAAACAGAAATTACAGTATTTGCAGATACTGTAAATATGCTAAGAAATCGTTGCATTTGCAGATGCAGTCGAAAGCATAACCAGGGTTAAGCAGCAAGCAAAAAGGTGAATAGTTCGTTGCATTAGCAGATACAATCGATCGTACCCACTGTCTGCAATTGCATATTCATGAACCTATTTAACTGTTCAAAAACAGAAATTGCAGCATTTGCAGATGCTGTAAATAGGCTAATAGATCGTTGCATTTGCAGATGCAATCGATATCATAAGTAGCAAAACCAAGGAAACTCTTTTGCATTTGCAAATGCATTAGAAGATCCTCTCACGCTAGCTGAGGAAATAACTTATCCGAATCAAGACTTACCAACATCAGAAGCACCAGATGGTCCTGAACAAAGTAACGACCACCTAGCTGTGTAGGTGTAGGAAAAAAAAACAAAAAGAAAAAACGACGAAATCACACCTGCGAGGCCAGAACTACATACTCAGATAGTTTAGATGGGACAATTACTTATTAAAAGGACTAAAAGATTTAAAAAAAAAACAGTATGATAGAAAAGTATCCACCAGCTGCCAACTGCAATGTCCTCAGACCATCAAAATTAAATCTCGAAGAGAGTACTAAATCCTGCCAAGACAACTACTGTATCAATTACAGAAACAACTATAGTCCGTGGGATTAGTGCCTTAGCCCCCTTTCAATAATTGAATTAGCCAACCGTCTGAACTAGAATTATACGTTCAAAATTGGCAGAAATTAAAAGTAAACAGTTCAATAATAGAGTGGGTACAGGATTATAAAATCCCTTTCAATAGGACACCACTCCGGTTAGCAAAGTAGAGGACTACATAGGACGGCAAAAAATTTAATTTCAAAATACGCATTCTTGGGGAAAACTGATCTCTTAAAGATGCATATTTCCTTATCCCTATGCACAGTAGTCAAAAAAGTTGTTAAGATTCGTTTTTTGCAACGTACTATACCAATTTAATTGTGTTTCATTTGGTTTATGTACAGCTCCACATATTTTCACAAAACTGAAACCAATTGTAAGATATGTAAAATTAAAGCGTATAAAAACTGTACTCTACCTAGACAATTGGCTAGTTACTGGTAATTCAAAAGAGAATTGCTTAAAAGTATAAATAAAATTACACAAACATTACAAGATTTAGGTTTTATATAAATTCCGAAAAAAGCGTAGTTATTCCCCCGCAACCATGCTCATTTTTGGGGTTTATACAAGAGAAAAGGGACCTACTGGCAGAACAGTCTATTATCTTTTACCCTGAAAAATACTTACTCACATCTCCTTGCAGAGAGAAACAACCATTGTGGAAGAAAATTTCTCTGGCTGTAGGGAAATTAGGAAGTTTCCTGAGAAATTAAAGTGATTATTTTTTATTGCAAACTATAGAAATCGATACGTATTTTTTATTTCCACTAAAGATGAATATTACAAGAGCTATACCAGTTTTTAGTTTTGTATATATAGATATAGTATGCATGGTGTGACGTAACAATTCATGGGTATTATGACGTCATAAGCACATCTCAAGGCGTTGTATCTGCCTCATTTTTCGGCTTAGGGAAAAAAGAAAAAACACGTGTTCACTTATTTTTTATGGGCTATCGAAATCAGCAACATTAAAAAAAATAAAATAAAAAAATTGATGAAACTTCCTCATTGTCAGGAGAGCTTTTCTATAACAAAGCGTACCTAATGAAGCGATAAAAGTAATTATGTCTTCATTGACAGATAGCGCCCTCAAACAATACGGAAATACTTACAATAAATAGGGGAATTTCTATTTTTCTAAACGCCAACAAATATATAACAAAACCGTAAACTTATTCTTGAGCTCCTAAACATTCAATTGTCTTCGGAGTCATCCTACTCTACCATGAACAACTCACACAAATCTGCACTTTCTCCAATATTCA
Source organism: Pissodes strobi (assembly GCA_016904865.1). Taxonomy (NCBI): domain Eukaryota; kingdom Metazoa; phylum Arthropoda; class Insecta; order Coleoptera; family Curculionidae; genus Pissodes; species Pissodes strobi. Next base: position 38,418 of record MU189241.1, on the reverse strand, counting down.
ATATTAAACAAAAGACGAAGCGGTTATAAAAGGTTTCTCAATGGAACATTTAACATAAGACCCCCAAAACCAAAATACTCAATTACTTGGGATTCCTACCCAGTTCTACAGCGCTTAAAGAGCATGTACCCTCACGAATTCTTAAATCTACAAATCTATCTTTAAGCTAGTAACACTCTTAATACTAATAACGGCACACAAATCACCGACAATCCGGAAGTAAAAATAGACAATATTTTTAAATATGAATACATAATTGAAATCAGATTCCCGGATAAAATAAAAGCAAGTGGCTTAAACAGGTTTCAACCTAGTTTGATATTACCTTATTTTATTAATCAACCTGAACTATGTATAGCCACACTATTAAAGACTTACATAGAACGCACAAAAGGAAAAAGGGTGCTACCAGTCAATAAAAGGTGAATAGTTCGTTGTATTAGCAGGTACAATCGATCATACCCTCCACTGTCTGCAATTGCAATGGCAGCTAGTGAACATACCTATTTTTCTGTTCAAAAATAGAAATTACGGCATTCACAGATACTGTAAATATGCTAATAGATCGTTGCATTTGCAGATGCAATCGATACCACAAGTAGCAAAACCAAAGAAAATGTAATACTCACTCACAAAAAGCCCTATCACCCAGACAGCAGTCAAACCATTAGCAGATGGATCAAGTTAATACTAAAAGCCAGCAGTATAAACACGGAAATCTTTGGGGCACACAGCACGCGACACGGGGCAACTTCAGCAGCTCAAAGAATGGGAGTTACATTACAAACCATTGAGAAGACAGCTGGCTCGACAGAAATATCAAAAGTATTTTCAAAATTCTATAAAAAACTTGGCGTGGGTAATCCCACTGGATTGGCATCTTGTTTATTGAACCATAATTTCTAAGGAATTATATAAATATTAAGCTACAATTATAACTTACTTACCAACTTGTTATCATATTACATAAGAATATTGGTATAGTATTAAAAATAAGTTAAAGGTTAATATCAATTAATCGTTAAACATGATATATGTACCTTCATAATGTGTGTTATTAAATCTAATGGTTATAAATTTGAATTTTATTTTATAAAAAGGGCTTTACAAATCTAGGACTACAGAAAAATCGCAATTTTCAGTTAATGTAG
>MU189241.1:2568-32267 GCA_016904865.1 Pissodes strobi | reverse complement strand
ATCTGAATTCGCGGGAGAAAATTACATAAGATGGCTATTTCAGTTTTCTTTTTTATATAAATGTACAGGGAAAGTCAAAAAATCGCCTTGTCTAGTCCTCGTTGGATAACTCTGTATGTTATTCATTTCTATACGTGCGCAACAACTGCCATTCAAAAGGGCGCCAAATCCTTGCTTTTTAACGACTTTTGAGTAAAAATTGGGCGTGGCACTCCCAAAATTTTCCGACCGCGGCGGATTAGCCTCTGGCAGCACCTGCGGCGAGCTTTTTGATAAAGGCGCAAAAATTCAGTCTCCCAGTGAGCCACCCCACTATGTAAACAAGCCGCCCAAGTCCCCCCGGTGGTGAAAATTCTGAATCCGCCACTGTGTCCTCTATTTTAAATGTCAAAAGTTGGCAACCCTAGGTAATTCGTTTCATTTTCCTGGACAGTGTTCGATCGGCACCCTCGGAATTAGAAGGCCTGATATCTAAATCTAAGATGGCGTCGCGAGTAGGAAGAAGCTGTAATAATGGACACGTATTAATTCATATATGACGTACAGTTGTCATTTTTCAAAAACTTCAAAAAAATACATACTTAAATTATTTTTAATAGCAGCCTATCGCTATTTATTTATTAATATACAGTGGTATGTTAAAACATACTTCGAAGTGTATACCTATAAACTAAAACAAGACTACATAGTTACTTAGATATTTTTTAAGGACTGTTTAAATAAGATAATGTAATGTGAAAAATTAATGTTCACTTATGAGGAGTTTTTCGAGTTGACACAATTGTTTCTGTTTCGTTTAAAAAATAATCATAATAATTATTCCAATAAGTAGTTTAACAATAATTATTATATGCTATGATGTAAAAAATACGGACTATGGCTATTAATTTATAAGTATACCAGTGGTTTGTTTAAAATATATCTCGAAGTCTGTACCTACAAACTTAAACAAGAATACGTAGTTACTTAGATATTTTTTAAAGACTTTAAATAAGATAATGTAATGTGAAAAAGTAAATTTTTACTTTTGAAGCCTTTTTTTGATTTGACACAATTGTTTCTGTTTTGTTTCGTTAAATTTTTAAGAAAACTGAATTTTGAAAATGTTACCTATTCTTTTCAGTTTGAGTCTGTGCAGTACAAAAACTTGCATCACTATGCTTCTTTAGCTTTTTTGCCTAGTTTTTGCAACATATATTTGTATGATACCAATAACAAACAGAAAGAAAAAAATCAGTAACTTGACATTTTCAAAAAAAAATTTGAACTGAGGGGTGATAAAATGGTAATTATTCTAAATACAATGTTTAAATTGCCTTCTACAAAAAGTTGTTCGGCATGTTGTTTTAGAAAATAAGCAACTTCAATAAGAACTGTCACGACAGTATTAACATCACGTAGGTACTTCAAGATGTAAAATGTAAGTTGAGTTGGCTTTTGTCTTATCATAAAATTTTCTTGACGCAGCACCAATTTGCCCTATTGATATAAACATATTTCATAAATAAAGAATAAAGTTTAAGTGAGCTTGAGGAGCGTTATCAATATTCACAAAACATATATTCATTTGGCCTAAAGTGGATTTCGCACACTTAAAACATATATTTACTTTAATTGACTGCGTTAGACCAAGACCTTGGCCAAGACAGTCATTGAATACAATACAACCACCCTAGGGGTAAAGTAGGCAGCTTTGGGCAAATTAGTTTATAGGTAAAACATAGAAAAATCACACAATTAATTAATATCATATGTTGTGCCCGTAATTTTAGGCACATGCTATAAAAATAGAAAAACAACACTTACCCGAGTATTCTTGGTTGTAACAAATGATTTTTCCCTCTTAATTCAATTTACCCACTGCTCACCAACGCTTAAACATACCTTATTTATTACAACACGTACCTATATAAAACCACCATAACCCTTAATCAATATTCAATAATACTACAAATAAAAAGTGTTTAGGTATCCTAAGTAAAACTGCGGTAGGTATTAAAATCAAACCTCTGATCCGGCTGTAGCCTAAAAAATATCAGTGGTTACCTAAAATTTATTATATGTAGAGTCAAAAGGCAGTCAAAGTAGATAGGTAACTAGGCATTATTATTATAAAGCCACAAAATAAAAACTTTAAGGGCTTGTTTGGTTTGTTTACACCAGCTTACATCACTTTGTGAATATTCAAATTTCAGTTATTTTAGATATTACCTATGTATTATGAGCTCTGAAATTGTAATAGATTTTTGTGGAAGCACACCTTGTACCAGAGCAATCAGTCCATAACTATAAATTATAACTATTTAATTGTATAATGTAGAATGATTAAGTGTTGTATAGCATAGTGAGGTTAAGAGTCTATTTTCACGAACACAGGGCAATGTCCTTGCCATTAACGCAATGAATTACTTGCACTGTAAATGCACAAATTTCGCAATTTTAAACATATTTTATATTAAAAACTCGAAATATGCCCTTTACAGCATTTAGTTTGCCTCCCCCGAAGGGCGGCCATATTGGCTACTGCTTTCCTCAGTTACATAAGGCCGCGTAACTGAGGGTGCGGTTCGATATCAAATGAAAAATGAAAGATTTGCTCTCGCATCAGAATTTTTATACAACCATTAAGCACGATTATCTGTGATTAATTAAAAATTTCTATCTTCGAGGCATATTGATGTATTTTTTTAAAACCCATGCTGAACAAAGGCATTCTTTTTCCTCAAATACGTTCGGTAAATTGAGCCTGGCACTAGTACGAGATGATGTGTTTCTCATCGGCCTTCCTGAAATAACACTGCACCCATGCCGACCTCACTAGCATCAGTTTGTAAACAAAACTAGAATGCAAAATCTGGCCTACTGCAAAAGTTGAGAATTTGTGTTTTTTACCTTTCCAAATGTCAATTGCTCTATTTGATTCCAGTTCCATTTAGATTTTGTTGAACCAGTTTACCGTTCCTAAAAAAGACTGCAACTCCTTATTACGCGGCGGGGCAAAATTGTAAATTTCCTGCAAACGAAATATATTTGTAGTGTATTTATTTGTCCATTAATAGTATGTCCCAAGAAGTTCAAATGGTTTGTGCAATTTTGCACTTTGACACTTGAGATTGTAAGCTATGCATATCTTTATAAGGTCATTCTCAAGTGTTTTTTATATTCTGAATGATTTTTTGAAAATATAATGATACCACAGCAAATTTATGCAAAAATCAAAACCTCCTGAGACATCCTAAGCTTTTGAAAGCTGCTCGGAGCATTCTTTAGACTAAACAGCATTACCGTGACAGCATTATCAATGCTATCCACCTGAAGTTGAGAATGCAGTCAATTATTTTATTTCACTTGAAAGGCCAATCTGCCAATACCATCTGCGCAAATCTAAAGATGTCCCTGATAGCTTAGCATAAGATATTTAGATATTTTCTTTCAAATTAATTATTTTCCAGACATCTACTTATAAAATATGATATTAAAATCATAAAATAGTGATTAAAACGAAATTTTAATTTAGTCTGTTTTATAGAATATCCGGATAGTTGCGATAAAATATCACCGTTATGAATAAAATATGTGTGTTTAGGACAGTTTGCAAATTTAATAATAATTATTGTTATACTATATATTACACTAAGTAATAATGTTTTCTTTATAAATTTAGGCTTGTGTTCTTTAAAATAAAAACAGTAATTAATTATAGTTATTTATTTTTTTATGGTGTAGGTTATTTGGTCGTTAAGTAAATAAGTTTTATGAACAAGGATGCTTCTTAAGGTTTTAATTTATGAATTATCATTAGATGAATAGAATGTTACTAATGTTTCTATTAGGGCTCGGAATTGTATTCGAATATTTTAAATTCGAGTTTTATGTTAGTTAAAAAATTCGAATTTTTGACTAATCGAATATTTGACTGTGGGGGTGATGGTAATACGAGATCGATTAGACGTCTCGACCAAGGGCTCCTTGTAGTGTATCCTAGGAATGAACTACGGTGCATTCCTGGTATAGGCTTCAAGTGCGTCAAGACCGATGTCCGTGAGCGAAAAGCCACATGCTGCCAGAGCTGCCCCTGCTAGCTAACTGAAGACATCGGATCTAGACTAGGCAAGTCGAAAAATTCCCCCAAGTCACGGTGTAGCATACGTGCCAAGGACTGAATGGCATCATGGTTATGATGTCTCAAACGTGCCTTCAGGACACCAGGCAGCATCCTGTCGTATTCTTATGCCCCTCCACAGCAATGCAGGGCTCTACTGTGGTTGACTCCTTTCCCTAGCTACTCGTGGGAATTTTTATGGCAGAACTAAACCAAAAAAAATCACCCACCAGGGAGGGTCAAGTCCCTGAACCAATGGAGGCTGAGGATGGACAGACCAACCTCAACCCCACAACATCAACAGGAGAGGCTGGAAATAGACCAACCAATCCTGAAACCAGTAGCCTTTCTTCTGGGGCGGAAAGAAGCCTGTTAGGCTTGACCACCACAGAGGAAGAGAGGAGCGAGACCGAAGGGGAGCTGGCCGCTCTTGAGAAACCTACTCTCAGGAGAAGGAGGCTACCAAATTCGACGAAAAAACGTCTAAAACGATTCCTTCAAGAGGGGTTAGACTACCCCACAGCCTTGAAAAAGGCACTTGAAGGAAAAAAAGGGGACAAGGAAGACCTGAACCCGGGAAGTGGACGGAGGCAACTGCCCACTATTCGGGAGCAGGAAGACCGCCCCTCCACCAGCAGATCACAGGGCGGAAAACGCACACGATCTGACGGCAGCACACCTGAACAACAGGCAAAGAAGCACAGGGCTGGAACAACCACCCCTGGCTTATCCTATGGGGCGGCACTGCAGGGCATTAGAGTTGGTATAGTCCACACTGATGCCCCGGCTGCCTCATTGGATAACAGTCAAACTAGGCTGATACAGAACGCCATAATGACGTCTGTAGACAAGCTCACGGAAGACGGACCCCAAGTCCGCTTCCTGGGATGTGCAGCTAGGCCAGGCTGGCTGCAAGTGACTTGCGCTGACGACGCGAGCATGACATGGCTTAAGAACGTAGTAGCCGTCCTGAAGCCATAGGAGGGTGCTCAACTTAAAGCCATCAGCGGAGTCGACATACCAAAACCACATATATGCATCGCATATATACCCGATGACAACGACAAACGGTTGACATCGGAAGTGGTTCTTACAAGACTGCGGAATATGAACCGCAGTCTAAACACTCGGGAGTGGACAATTCTACACCGGAAAGAATCAGGTCTAGGACAAACCTGGACATTCGCCATTGATGACGAATCAATGGCGACTCTGAAGGGGATGGACTTCAGACCCTTCTTTGGCTTTGGACAGGTCCAATTCCGTCCTAGGCCACGGGGGGAACGAAGGGCCACGTGAACAGGAGGCTGGTACTTCCGCCGAAACCCCTCAGGAGGAAGCTGAAGGTAGGGTTGATCCTGTCTTCACAGAAGCTTCTAAACCTGAGACCGGATTGGTGGAAGCAACAGCTTCAACATCGGGTGGCAGAGAGGGAGCCAAATCCCTCTCAAAAATTGTCGCACCTCGACCAGGCCCCCTGAAAGGGAAAGGAAAGTCCATCCCTGGCAAGGGGACCAAAGGGTCGAAAAAACAAGGAGGTAGGGCCCCCTTGGATGAGCAGACTGGGAAGAAAAATGGAAAATAAGACCATTTTTCTGCAGGCCAATCTGCAACATGCCAAGGCTGCTTCATACATCCTTGGCAAAACTTTTAATGAAGGGCGGGTAGATATCGCCCGTCTCCAGGAACCCTGGCTATCAACAACAGGCCAAATAAGAGGCCTAGGTAATACATCAGGTAAGATAATTTGCTCTGGAAACAGACCCAGAGCATGTATCTTAATCAAAAACAACATGAAATTTCAGATCATTGCTCGCGGGACATGGCGACAGCGCTTGTCAAAATACCCATGGGACAGGGCACAACGGATATGATCGTTTGCTCTGCCTACTTTCCTGGGGACGCTGAAGCAAACCAACCTCCTCCAATTGAAGTGCGGAACTTGGTCGCCTACAGTCGGAGGAAGAACATCCATCTACTGGTTGGATGTGATGCCAATGCGCACCATGCAGTGTGGGGCAGCACGGACACCAATCAAAGAGGTGAGTCATTATACAATTATTTACTAGGGGAGGGGCTGGTTGTTAATAACAGGGGTCTGAACCAACCTTTGCAACTGCCAATAGGCAGGAGGTATTAGATCTAACGATCAGTGATAATCTCTTATCCACAAGAATCTCAGATTGGATAGTGTCATCAGAGCCCTCGTGCTCTGATCACAGACATATTCTCTTCAATCTGAAAACAGGGGAAAGACCCATCTTTGAATACAGGGATCCTAAGTGCACTGATTGGGCTGGTTTTAGTCTTACCCTTCAGGAGCAGATGCGGACCTCTATTGCAAAGATATCAAATCGTGATGAGATTGAGCTGGCCTCAGAGCAACTGAGGACAGCCATAAATACGGCTTATCATGAAAACTGTCCAGTCAAGACTAAAAGGGACAACAGAGGAACCACTTGGTGGAACAACTCCCTTGACAAACAAAGGAAGGAGGTTCGTAAACTCTTTAATAGAGCTAAAGAGACCGGCACATGGGATCAATACAGAACTGCTCTAACGAACTACAACAAAGCCATCAGAGAGGCAAAAAGGAATTCATGGGAAACCTTCTGCCAGGGCATAACAGATGCACCTGGCAGTGCAAGGATCCATAGAATCCTCTCTGGAGAACCCGTTCAGGAGTTAGGATCGCTAAAACGACCTGACGGATCCTTTACGGAATCTAGCATGGAGACGTTGGAGCTTCTAGCTAGGACTCATTTCCCGGGATGTCGGATTTTGCATAATGATGAGGAGGAGCCTGTTTGGGACCGATCAAATCGGCCAAAAGCGGGTGATTGGATTGTCCCCAAGAACATCATTAATGCATCAACAATTAAAAGTGCTATTTTATCGTTTCAGCCTTTTAAATCACCTGGTGAGGACGGAATATTTCCAGCACTGCTGCAGAACGGTCTGGAAGTATTAACACCGTTCTTAATCAAACTTTTTAGAGCCAGCCTAGCGAGTAATTATATACCTAGCAGCTGGACTAAATTCAGAGTGGTGTACATCCCAAAAATGGGACGTTGGGAATCAACACCTAACTCATGGAGACCTATAAGTCTGACCTCCTTTCTGTTAAAATGCATGGAAAAGATACTCGACGTGCACATCAGAACGGGTGCACTTGGTGAGTATCCACTGAATGCTCACCAATATACGTATCAGACCGGCAAATCTACAGAACTAGCACTAAACAACCTTGTCGGGAACATAACACAAGCGTTAGAAAGCAAGACTATCGCGATGGGTGTGTTCTTAGACATCGAAGGAGCACTCAATAATGCATTACCAAACTCCTTATACATCAATAATGCATTACCAAACTCCTTATACACAGCATTAGCTGAAAGAGGGGTTGAACCACAAATAAGGAACTGGATCGGAAGTATGTTAAACTGCAGAGTGGGCACAACAACCCTACAGGGGGAGAGCTACAGATTCAGGGCTGTTAGGGGGTGTCCGCAGGGCGGGGTTTTGTCGCCCCTTCTGTGGTCTCTCCTGATGGATGGTCTGCTGGCGGTCCTCTCGCTGTGGGATGTGGAGGTGCAGGCATATGCGGATGATCTAGTAATACTGATAAGAAGCAACTTGCAAAGAACTATTTCAGAGGATCTGCAAGAGGTGCTGACCGTGGTCTATGACTGGTGTGAAAGGGAGCAACTATCTGTGAACCCACACAAAACAGTTATAGTACCATTCACAAGGAAGAAAAGGCTGGAAGACCTAAGACCACCTTCACTCAAAGGAGAAACTATCCCATTTGCGAATACAGTTAAGTATCTGGGAATTACCATAGATAAAACACTTAACTGGAATGCGCATCTGGATAAAATTGCCGCAAAGGCGAAACTGTCATTATGGACCTGCAGACGCATTTGCGGCAAAACATGGGGCATACATCCCAAACAAATGCACTGGCTCTATATCGCGGTCATAAGACCAATGATAACATATGGGGCAGTAGCTTGGTACTCTAAGAGGTTACAGAGCTCCGCGAGGATCAAATTATCTACCTTACAAAGACAAGCGTGTCTGGCAATTAGTGCCGCTTTCGGCACTACACCCACGGCAGCGCTTGAGTGTCTTCTAAATCTGCCACCTCTTCAAATAGTACTGGAGAAGGAGGCTAGATGGGCGACGTATAGATTGACACAGGCGGTGATCAACAATCCGCAGGCGATCATCATGGTGCCCAACAGGCTGGAAAATGCCAATGAGCAGGACAGTGTGTTGGGTCTACCATCAGATGTTATGCCTACCAAAACCACCTATTATCATGCCTATGACGTCCTCCTACCAGAGAGGAACGAATGGGCGAAGGACTCTGAAAATCTGAGAAGAACAGAGAATAGTTGGTTCACTGACGGCTCCAAGACCAATGATGGTACGGGAGCTGCTGCATGGAATAAAAATGGTAAGGTTGAGCTTAAATGTTCCCTAGGCAAACATGCAACCATTTTTCAGGCTGAAGTTAAGGCCATTGATATGACTGCACAGTGGCTCATCGATAGAAACTGGAAAGGCAAGTCAATCAAAATTTTCTCGGACAGTCAAGCAGCTCTAAAAGCTCTTGATTCTGGCCGTTGTTCATCCAAGACAGTATGGAACTGCCAGGAACTACTCACCAAACTAGGGAGAGAGAACAAACTTACATTGATCTGGATACCTGGACATACAGGATATGAAGGAAATGAAAAAGCTGATGCTCTTGCGAAGCAGGCGGCCGCAACGGCCTTCATAGGACCAGAACCAGTACTGGGAATAGCTTATAACACAGCTAAAGAAGCCCTCTCCAGGTGGACACAAAATCAATTTGTAGATAATTGGAGAGAGTTACCAGGCCTAACTCATTCAAAGTTGGCGGTGAATCTGCCATCAGGAATGAGAACCGGCCAGCTTCTTCAACTTGGCCGGCAGCAGGTACAGGCTGTAGTTGGCATGTACACTGGCCACTGTCGGCTAAGAAGCCACATGAACAAGATAGGGCTGTCCGAAGAAACGGAATGCCGCTTGTGCTTGGAGGACGAAGAAACAATGGAGCATGTTATATGCCACTGTCCAGCAATGGAAAGAACCAGACAAACAGTCTTTGGAAATACTCAAATCACACTTGCAGATTTGAAAACTATCCACCCCAGAAAGCTGTTCGATTTCTTGAAAAGGATCGAGCCTCTGGCATAGTGGAAACACAGATGTGAGCCACAATAGACCAAGGGTCGCAGTGGAGGGTCCTATTTGGACCCACTCACGTGTACAAATACAAATACAATATTTGACTGTTCGAGTATTCGACTATTCGTGTTTTCTGTGGAACAATTATCATACAAGGCTTTTTTGTTCTTAATTTAAATTTACATTTTTTAAATTTTGCTGTTTTAAAAAACTCATTTTCACAATTATTTTGATTATGAAGTCATATTTTCGTAGTTTTTGAGCACTCTATAAAAAAAAATCAAAATTTGCTTCGTAGACTGTATTTTACTGTTTTTGCGGGAAGCAGAATCTTTTATCAAGAATGACTTTTTGTCGAAAAACGACATTTTTAGTGCGAAGTATTCCGAGGCCACTCTATATGATCTCGACGAGGCCATCGAGACAATTCCAGCGATCCTGAAACTTCGCGGCCGGCCGGGCGATGATTCATACAGACAGAGAAGCGAGCGGCACGGCGCGGCGACTAGTTCTATAGGGTAGCACAAAAACGTTCGGATGGTTGTTAGTCGTGACAATACCAAACGACTATTCGAAGACCTATATTTTAAAAATTCCGAGCCCTAGTTTATATACCAAAGTTATACAGATTATTTTAATTTAATTTGATTACTATTCCATAGAAAATACTGCATAGGTATAATAAACTCACTGAAATAAACCTAAAAAATTTAATGGGTCTGGATTCGTAATTGCAGCCAATATAATGAACAAACCTTCATAACCAATTTATTATTTATTACACTTATCATAACACATTATGTTAATATACAGGTGCTTACAACTACAAATTTATTATAAAGTATAACCAGCGACAGTCTTACTTGCAAGCTTGTCAATATTCTTTATTTTCCTTGAATACATCTTTAGTCTAAACAAAACAAATCTTTTTTACAATCATTTCCTTCAGTTTATGACAATTAGGAATATCTAAATCTAAAATGATCATTTCCTCAACAAAAAAATGTTTACGTCTATATTTTGACCTATTACAATTGAGATATATTTTTGAAATATAGTTTCCATGTCAACCAAAAAAATAAAATACTAGATATTTCAGCACAGAAAAACAAAGCATTTTCTTTAAACATCTTGATGTTTACAAACTGCGAAAAGTTTTTATTTTATATAGAGTTGTTTTTGATGCTACACTCTACACTACGTACACAAATATCACAAGTTTTTGATGTTCGTTTACTAATTTGCATTAAATATTCCGCAATGTTGTATAATGAATTCATGTCACTGTAATTTAAATTAAGCCCAGAAAAATTAATGTTTTTGGGTATAGACACTTCGCTATATCTTCCATCACTCTTTAACATACAGACACAGACAATAAAGTTTTATGTTGTTATGAAACTCCTTAAATCTTTTTCATCGCACTATATTTACAACAAACTAAAGTTACACCAATAATTACGTTCTTATAAAGCAAAAAGAGACAACCAAGATACGAAAGAATACGTTAACAAGAGGTAAACAAAGAAAATTTTGCTTCGTCCGCCATGAGGAGGCAAAACTAGCCCGGCCAATAAAAATCGATACATCGATTGTCGCCACTGTCTTGTATAAAGTCACTGTAGTTTTAGTTATAAACATATAAGTTTGTAGAGCGGCATTGTATCGTCAAATCATGATTTGCGCATTTGAATGAAGGTCTTTTATTTACGTTGCTTGAACTGAACGATCTTTAAAGAAAAAAAGTAAATTTATATTTTCTTTAATTAGTTTGTTTTTGCTAACGCGGATAGCGTAACATTTCCCTTCGAACCTCGTTTAGTCGCCATAAGGCAATCACATCGAGTACTTGAGTGAGCAAAGTAACTTAATTACGATTTGTAGTTAATTTTTTTTCTTATCTATCGAGTAATCATATCGGGCTTTTAGTTAAGCAGAATAATTTGATTAATAATCGTAATTCCTTTTTCAACCCATCAAGTGACTTTTAGAATAATGATCTATAATAGTCATATCATTAAGTGAAAGTGGCATATAGTACAGAACGCAAACTGTTGTTTATTTTTTCCCCTACGAGTAATAAACCAACTTCCATCTACCGAATTTACTTGTGTTATTTGATTATCTGTGTTATTTATTTTTTTAATTACCTACCTACCTACTGGATCTTCGAAGCATCAAGCGTAAGTACAATGCATTTAGTCTTATTTTCTTCGTCTTGTATAACGATAGAGTAACGTTTTGACCGGATTGATTTACTATTCAATTACTGTCTTTTGATATACACTTTATCGTTGATTTAATACCTAGTTTTTTTCCGGCTTACTTTTCAATTTTTAATACTGCCTTTCATAATTAAATTAATACTTGGTTGTTTATTTTACTTTTCAATTGTTAGTACTGATTAAATTCGGGCATTCAAATCAACTTAATTTTGAATTTAATTAAATAATTATCTTTTGGTGGTTGCGAAGCTTAGGCTAAAACGACTTCCATTTCAACTTTAAGGTATTTCTTGCTTGTGCCGTCTACAAGTTTGTGGCACCTTATAAATTAACTCACCCCTACTCTCCGGTATTAGAGCTAAGGCCTATTTGTACGCTTTGATGACGACTCGTTCTAGCTTACGCATCTAAACCTGTAAATTCACTCAATTTCAATTGTATTTTTTTTATTTGATATTATTCACCCTCGATCTCTTCTAAGCTGAGGTGAAGGTTTTGCGCCAATTAGAAGAGAAGAAAAAGCGTTATATGCTGTATTAGATTTGGTTTTGAAATTGTGTGTTTTCTTTCTGATTCCCTTCCTGCTAGTTTTAACAAAGTTTCTAAAGGCAACCGGCAACCAGTAATGACATACTCAATCGACGCCTGGTTCGCCGTTTCCCCACCGTATAAAAGCTGCCCGGTGCACTGTGGGCCCTTTACCATAGTAATCCAAAGGGTGGCCCGAGAACTAACCTTTGGATGACATAACTAATGGTTAAGATTAACCATCTGAGAGGCGCGTCGGTTGACGCGCGAATTCTCTTTGGACGAAGTAGGAGTCGTTTCTCCTGACGCTTCGCCTCAATGCGCGCTCAACGAGCCACGAGACGAATCAAATTTTAAAGTGAATAGTGTTTCATATTTCAGTTGGTAGTAGTATTTGATAGAAAGTAGTGCTTCGAAACATTGTATTTTTATGCTCTATGGAATGCTTTAATATACCAAGAAGTTCAAAAAACTTTTCCTCAGACATACGAAAATATTTGAAAATTTAAACAAACAAATGATTAAAATTTTCAGAAGTGTCTCGCTTTTGATTTATATTATGAACCCAGCATTTTTTCTTCTTTTCTTCTTGTTCTTCTTCTTCCATGGTGGCAATTTGAACTTAATACAAAGAGATCCTCTTCTGGCGAACTGCTCATCGTACCTTCACAACAATGCACTATGTTTAAATGCTAAAAATAAAAAGGATTCGCGCCACACCGCGCGCCGTTCATTTCATTCGAGACGCGATGCGACGCTTCGTCCCAGTGCGCGGACAACTGTAAAATGACGCTTCACCTCGCCCCGCTTCCGTTCGCGACGCTTCCGATAAGTGCGCGAGGACCTTAAGTCAGCGCCGTATTTTCTATAGGAGACACAGGCTGAATGTTGGGCTAATTTAATTTGAATTTTATGCAATGAAACAAGATATCTCTGTGTTGATATTTTATTTTCAAAATATGATTACAATTTTAGTTCATATAAGTAACCTATTACTCTAAAGCTTTATTTGAAACAGAACTATTCAAAAACATTGCATGAAAACTCATTTCTCTTTGGACCATTTAAACGTAGCGTGTGTCGCATATATGTATACACCTCTAAAGTAGGGTATCTTCGCCTCCGTAGCATATGCTTCTATCTCGTTATTAGTGGTTTTCGCGGTAGGGTTTAAATTGTGGTCTGAGGTTTGAATAATAATTCTAATCCGGTGCAGTAGTTTAAAAAACAATCAATTAATTCATTTGATTTAATTGTCGTTTCACGTGCATTATTGTTGTCATTCTTGGCACTTGAAATTTGCCTCTAATAGTTTTTACTAGCCCCACACCTCTCCCAGGTTGCAAGTAATGTCATTTTTACTGATTTGCTTAGGTCTTTTTCTGAAAAAATAGAAAAATACTGACAGCTATAAAATGTTTAGTATTTGCCGCTTTTAGTAGCATTACAAATACTGTGGAACCATCTGAAAATCAAATAATTATACATTCATTGTTGACGATGTGATGTGTGAAAAGTCAGACATTATAAGATCATGGTTTAGTATGGGGCGTTATAAGAATGTAGACTCATATTATTTAGCGCAAATATATTGCAGAGTGCCAATACAGTTAATACGAGACAAATAGACGAAATGAATCTACGACATATATTCTCCAGATATAATCGTCCAACAATTTTTGGAAATAGGTTCTTACTGTTGGAATGATAAATATGAATTTATCTAATTATTGACAGAGAGAGCAACTTAAATTCTCGGTGCTATCATAAAGGTTTTAGCACCTATATATTCCAATGGTAATAGAAATCCCGATCATTCTATCACTAGTCTCTACACTAACACCATGACCGAAAACTTCAATGTGAAACAAAAATTATTGGAAGGAACAGGTGCCGTAAGAAAAAAATATATCTTAAGGAAAAAAAATCTGATAAGTTACCGTTGGAAAAAATGTATGAGCCCATTATAAATCCCCTTAGATCCATAATAAAATCAATAGTTTTGAAAGGATTGTAAAATTTCACATGATATTATAATCACCAATATTGTGAAAGTAAAAGAAGCTCCCACTATGACAACATTGAACATATTGGAGCACTCCTCTTCAATCAAGGCAAAACATTTTTTCCACGCCTATGCAGAAACGAATTAATGATTTATCACTTAACACAAGCGTTCCAGAAGATGTTTATTTGACAGCACATGACGCTCTTCCGATTTATATTCATGGGTTATATAAAAAACCGTCTAACTGTGACATGGTTTATGGTGTAAGAACAAATAAGAAGCACAAAAGTAAGTTATTCATCGGAGATTCTGAAATACATTTAGCTCTGGAAATGTTATGCTTATACAAAATGATGAATATTATTGGAAATGCTGAATACGAACAATTTTGACAACTAACTAATGCAGTATATGACAGACAGATAAGAATAATCGGAGTTAAAAAAAGCAGGAGGTTAAAATATTCTAAAATATTAAAACCATCATTCACGCAACCACATGGAATGAAATGCTAAAGGAAAGCATCAAATTATCTTTAAGGAAATTGTTGATGCCTCAGCGGGTCGACTATATTTACTGGAATAAGCCAAAGGAATTGGTTAATCATCTAGGTCTCCTCTGTACATCAAAAGCAGCTGAACATACAGGCTATGACAATGTTTGCTATTAAAGAGCTAGGAGAAGATAGTATTAGGTATTTATTAACAGCCGAGTCGATTTTTGATTCTCAGTAGTTATTTATACCTGAATAGAAATAGAACCTTCGGCAACAAAACGACAAGTTGCAAACGAGTTACCTATGTCGGATAGAAGAAACGTTCACTGATGGCGAGCAATTATAAAAAATCATAAAGATTTGTGGTAGACAGGTTGTGCAGAAATACAACAGTACGCTAATGAAAATGGTGGATTTCGTTACTCTATGTGTGCGTGAACTGTTTTTCGAAATATATTTATATAGCTTCTCTCAAAACTAAGAAAGCTGTTGAGGTTACTGATACAATGAACAACATTGTCAAAAAAGCAAAATACACACCAACCAATTTGCCAAATGACCAGGTACTGAGTTCTAAAATAAACAATTTGATAGTTTAATAAATAAATTTTATATTCCTCAATATTCTACATACAGTTCGAAAAATGCCGCCATACTGGGAGAGGGTAATTAAAACCCTGAAAAATCGGCTGTATAAAAATTTTTCAGCGAGAGGAACATATAGTGGTTTAGAGCTTTTACTACAACAAGTTACACACATGTATAATCATTATACAATAGGAATGAAATACCGCAGGCTCAATTAATATCTTACAATTGCCTAAAAGTTGTACCGAAAGCTTTTAAATTTAATCTCGATAATACTGTGCGTATAAGTTAGTATAAGAGCCTTTTTGAAAAAGGATATATCCTATCATGGTCAGTTACAACAGACCAAAAATCCATATGTGTATCTAATTGAGAAGATTATTCGTAGTCGAAAAAGGAATTTAACAGAAACATTCTTTACAAAATGGCTGGGCTCTCCGAATATTTATAGTTCATGGATTAGTTTAACAACCCTCATCTAATATTTTAACCATTTAATTAAAAGATTTATTAATTTTCAAAATTGTCCCATTTGGAAGTTTGGACGTGACTCGTGACATTATTGGAAAAAAAAAGAAGATCGAAAAGGCTACTGGCAGAATATTCTGTGAATATCAGATTATACTACGCATCTGCTAGTCAGATAGGTTATGAGCGCTTTCTATAATTCGGTGATTTATACAGGGTGCTACAAATTCGAGTGCATGCATGGGGATCTCGGGAAGTCGGCTAAATTAAGGCAAAGTTGCGCAATTTGATGCCCAACAAGATGCAGTTTTGAAATTTGAAAAATTCCGAATAGTTCCGGAGATATTCGTAAAAACCGAAAAGCAGCTATTTTATTTTTATTTTTTCCTGACCTTATTTGAAGAGATAATATAAAATAAATTTAACATTATCATTGCCACTTTTTCCCCTTTATAAAAAGGCAGTGCTAAATTTTAAATCTGACGTTTCGTGTCCGGGCCCCCATCATCAACTTCATTTTTTTAAATACGGACCTGGATTTTTTATTTAATTTTTTAGAGGCCAAAACCAACGATGTATCACACTTATCAATATATCAACAAATCTAGATTTTCTCCATAAGAGATAGTGTGTTAGACAGAGACGGGGCGATCTTTTCTGACCCGATTTCACTTATGAGAATATTAATTTGTTACCGCTATCTCTCAAAACCAACAATGCATCACACTTGTCCAATAGCGGTAACAAAAATATAGTTTGTAAACCTTAAAATAGATTCAAATAAATAGAATACTAAAGTTAAGAACATCAGAAGTGAGGATTAGTAATCTAGTATCTTTGGCCGTATACGCTTGCAACTCCCTTGACTTTATCGTTGCGCGATGCATCGACCAAGTACTAGTAAAAGTGATAAGTATGCGAAATCGAAATAGTTGGGATGGTTTCTCAGCCTCGTCAAAGTTTGTAAGAATTTTCCTTTCAAAAAGTATAAATAATTATATATACCTAAATAAAACGAATATTTTATTAACAGATGCAGATAAAATTAAAGTGATTTTAAGTGGCATTAAGGACCATACCTTAAATTATCATTAAAAACATCTGAAATCCTACTAAATTAGCATGCTATTTGATAGTGTTTGAAGAAAAAAACTGAATAAATAATCCTTTTTATTCTCTCAAAGATATTATTTATGTAATCAAAAAGGTCACCTTAAAAGCCCAATAACCCAATAACAAAAACACTTGCAGAGAGGTGACAAGCTGTAACTGTATTTGTAACATTTCGAGACTGAGTGAAAGAGGACATAAAGGAATCTTGGAAGAGAACAAATCAATCAAATATTTCATTGATTTTGGAAGTGAATGTTCCCTAATTAACAAATACATTATTTTCATATTAAACTTAATTCCTGAAAAACTTGAAGAAATTATTTCAATTAAAACTATGTTCAATTCTGATTTCAAGATTTCTTATTATGTAACCACTAATGTAAATATTGAATTAAATCTCTACCTTATAAACAAACAGGTCATGACCGTTAACATTCTTATAGGGCAAATAAAATTTTACTCAGCTTGGCGTTGTTATGTATTTTAAGAGCCATCCGAATGGTAGGCTTAAAACTATTAAATAGTTTAATGCAAGCTTTCGCAAGGAATTATTTTGATGTAGGAATACATACAGAAGAAAAAAATGTGAATACAAGAATCTAGGGGCAGCCACATAACTCTGAGCAGAGTAATGTGGGTTGCCTAAATTCACTTTTCGTATGGCCCTCTGCTCGCTTCGCTCGCCACGGGGGCTCAAGAAAAGGCACTAACCAGGTGCTAACCCAAACTAACCCAAGACATACCCAAATTCAAGAAAACACTGTTTAAAAATATAACCTTCAAAAAAAAAACCGACGGGGTTTGAACTCGAGTCGCCGAAGTGAAGGCCAACAATAGAGTTAACATTAAACAAACCTGAGGTAACACATATGGCTCGAAGATATCCGGCGACAGAGAGCTAATAGTTAGGAATATTGTAGAGGAACCAAAATACCAAAATTATCAGAGAGTTTAAAAAGAACGACGAAAAAGGACTGTGTATCGATTATAGATCGCTTAATAAATTAACGGGCCACAATAAAAGTCCTCTGAATTTGATTGAAGATCAACTTGATCGTTTATTGGGTTACAAATATTTCTGTAGCAACCATCCGGCTAATTAAAATGGCAGAAGATTCAAAACCTAAAACTACTTTGATTACCCAAGATGAACTTTAATCATTAAAAACTAAAAGGGAGCATAGTTCATAAAATAACATCATATAGCCTAAGCTGGTTTGTACCCGAAAACGCAAAATTTCAGATTTTACGTTTAAACCATAACGACATTGGTCATTTTGCATTTGATAAGACTTATGAGGCGGTGGCCCGGCTGTATTGCTTTTTTCAAATGAGGCGTTTTATAAAAACAAAATGTAAAATATTGTTTAAATTCTTCTTTATGCGAAAAATCTAGAGAAAATCGCTAACCTGGCTACTTAAATCGCATACCAAACATTGCAAGGCCCTTCCGTAGTATTAACATAGAGCATTAGGGTCAGTTTTTCAAAACACGCAAAAAATACCTAAATCTTTGTTATAATTTATGCTTTTACTAGGTTTATTTTAACTTATCCAGTGAAGGCGCAAAAACAACTTATGTACTACACCAAATAGAATAATCAGCGATAGAGGCTGTTCGTCTACATTAGAAAAATGTAAAACTTTTGTAAAAATGGCATAAGTCACTACCTGAATATTGTGGGACTTCCACGCGTAAATGAACAAGTAGAGAAGTACAATTGCTCTATTTTGAATGCTTCCTAGAAGCACACAGCTGGTATGACAATGTTCCAAATATTCAATTAGAGTTGAGTGGGACTATAAATAAAGGACTAGGGGCAACTCCGCGTGAATTTTTAATGGGGTACCGAGTAGCCAGACAAGTCGGGTATTTCCCGCCGAGCATTAAAGACGGAGTGGACGTCAGCGAATTACGCCGAAAAGTAGTTGATAATAATCTGAATTATCAGGCTTGGTAAAAAGAACAATTTTATCGAAACAGTCGGCACCAAAAAGGTTTAACGTTGGTGAATTGGTGCTGCTTCGGCCAAGACTGCCGTGTCCAGTCAAAAGTTATATAAGGTATGTTTGAATGGCGCGCGGTTGTATATTAAGGTATGAATATATTACTCGGAAACAGGGTGTTCAGTCCTAGGTATTCTGTCGTGTTAGTTCGTTCTGGTATTTTCATTCCTAGGGTGCAAAAGGGTTTTCTAGCGCGGCCTCATAACTAATTAATAAGAATTAATTTCTTTTTGTTACACGCAAACTGCAGGCTGGTGCGTGTGACACCGACTTATTTGTGGTATCAATAACACGTTTAATTTAATTTTTATTTGTATAGCTTGTATTGTTTTATTTTATTTGAACTTGGAAGAATTCTTATATCAAATTTATCTTCGCAATCATGAAGTGAAGATACTCCATAAGCAGGATTGACCGATTGTTCTCCAAAACTCGAGTCTCATTAATGGATACGCCACGCCATGCGCCAGGGCCATATTGTTTATGGGTTCCGATAAGTACAGAGGATCAAATAAAAATGAAGAGTGTGAGACCTGCAAGATGTCATTTACGAAGCTGTGGTTTGGAGTGCTTTAATTTTATTTAATAATTCATATTATTTTGTAAATATTAAAGTAGATTCAAATAAATAAGATAAGATTAGATAATTTTTGATATCTCGGTTTTAATGCTAGATAGCTTTGAACTGTTCAACAAAATAGTTTATGGAGATAAATAATATAAAGCATCAACAATGTCCACTTGAGTTTAACCACTCCGTATAGAGGATAGGACGCACTTTATGTAAATATAAGATCAAGCCACAAAACTTCCTGTATAGGTCTAGTTATTTCTCCTCTGATTATTATTTTCGATTCCGAAATTGATATTGTTATTAATCATTTTTCGCATTTAAAACACACACCACTCTTAATTTTTTATATAAACATTGATATGTAAGGATCCCCACTATCGCGAAGTCTTATATATTTACCCGTCACAACAATCCAATGTATTATGTACCGTTTCACTCTTTAATCATATGAAATATAATAATAGTTTTGGTGCTCTTTTTGTTAACATTACCAGTAAATATAAAAAGGTAACATCTTTAAAACACTAATTAATTGAATGGTTGTTTAATAGCTTCATCTTTACTCAACACAATAATTAAGACAACTGAGACAAACTTAATCCCATCGATAATTGCTTATTTTATGTACAGTTTTATTCTGTATAGTTTTCAATAAATTAAAATTGTGTGTATACATTAGATACTATAAAGCAAATATATAGTTAAGATTGAGCTCCTTTCTCATTTGGAATATTTTTCAAGTAATATAGCTCACACAAAATACTAAAGACCTCTCCTTTTATTTTAGCATTCATACGAACAAGGCATAAAATAACTTAATTATAAATTTATCACATTCAAGTTCTGACTTGTCAATGGTAAGTGACCAGCGCTATTTGAAACTCACGCAGGTACCACCGTAGTAATAATTTTACCATCACTATTTTTTTGGCGCTGTACCAGTACGGGTGTCTTGGGAATTGATTCAAGTATCTCAGAAGCTCTTATAGTAACTCTTTCTGTAACAGGAGTTAAAACTTCTGACGTCTCACGGATGATGGGTTGGTCTTGATTAGGATCTGAGTTTAAGTCAGGATACTCTAAAGATGTGAAAGATTTCGAAATAGAGGCATTTTGTTGTTTGTCACTTTGTCCATTAATCAATGGATTGTATTCTGAGTTGTTATTAGGGGTTAATCCATTTTTTTCGTTTATTAGTTGAACTGAGGGCTTTTCCAACGGCTTCATTTCTTCTCCAAGCGCGGAAAGTGTATCACAACGATTTTTATTTAATCTCTTAGCTTTTCTTTTCTTTATCAGACACACTAAAATGACTATAGATAGCAGAAGTCCAGATACCACTACTATGTACACTGTATAGTTATTATGGTTTAGAGCAATTGCTTCTTCCATTTCCCCAGATCGTGTCCCATTACTTGCCCCAAATTCTTTATAAACAGATGGATGTGATGCCTTAATGATTACTTCTTCATTAACATTTCTTGGTGAAAATGTAGTTGGACTGGAAGTCGATGAGGTAGTTTCAGAGGTAGTGGCGGCGCTTGCTGATGGGGATATGTCAGCAAATATGGGATGAAAAAAGTCTTCGGCGATAATTTTTATTTGATCTGCAGGGCTGGGAATCGTACTTGTGTAATTTTTTGTATCATGAGATCCTATGGGCTCTGGTGTAACACAACCAAAAATACACGAAGCTATACGTTCAATTTCAATCGGAGCAAATCCACTCCCTTCCAGATCTCCACTGCCTTCCTCGGGAGTTGCTGTATTGGACGTATCTTCATCACCTACGAATTGTTGTTCTTGAGATAATTTATCTTTACCATAAATTACTTCATTTTCAAGAACCTCCTCCTCTTCATGGTGATAGGGAGCAAGAAATGTTGCTGCCTCGGTAAAAATATCACTGCCTGCTCCAGAACCTTCTTCAGGCTGATCATTTATCATTTCGTCTTCTGCACTACACTTGATTGTATTAATATTTTTACCTGCAAAATGTTTCGGAACATAGCAAATAACAGGTTCTGGAATGTGGATACTTTGTTTAATTAATGTTTCGTATGCAAAAATGTTGTTACTATAGCAGTCACAGTCGATTTGATTCTGATGCAAATGAAGAGTCTTCAAAGATCGTAAAGAACTCCAGTCGTTTGGAATTTGTGAAAGAAGATTATTGGACAAATCAAGATCTTCGATGTTTTTAGGCAACAATGTCAAACTAATGGCTTTTATATTATTTCTGCAAAGCTTTAGAGTTTTTAAATGTGGAAGCGATGGAATAGATGACGCTTGGATATTGTTGTCTGATAAATCCAAATATTCCAGTTTCTTTACGTATTTTAATTTCGCAGGTACTTTATCTAGCGATGAATTTAATACTGTCAACTTTGTAATTTTTTCATACTGTTTCGGACCTAGTTTTTCCAAGAACTGAAATGAAGTTGATTCTATGGCACCCTGTTCATAGCAGGCCGTTCCTTCCGGGCAGTGAAAGGTAGATGCATCCAAGATGGTTACTGTGGTCACTGAGAGTGAGATTATTGTTACTGCTACTTTCCACATGCTGCTTCCTGAAACAAAGAAAGCTGCTTTAGTATATTTGCAATAAACGCAATAAAAATGTATATTTATTTAGGATATAGTTCAACAATAGGTTAGTTTGGAATAGTTTCCGTTATTTATGTTCGAATCATAATTAATACAGCTTTTTAATATGTAGACTAATTCGGCAATCTTGTTTTAAAGAGAGTATGCAAATTATTTCTAAACAAAATACTGTTTGGTCCTTTTAAGGTCTCGCTTAAGTAAACGTGTCTTCATCTATACAGTTTTTATTTTATTTCTTTCTTTCTATGGATTTTCTATAAACATGCTCTAACTATGTAATCTTTTAAATAGACTTAAGTGAAAAGTAGATATTCTCACATTTTGACTACCTACAAAATCAAAACACATTGCTTTAAATTGTATTGGTAAGAAAATGTGAGGGATTTGGATTTTTACCTCATAATGTGTCTCGATTTCATAGCAAAATCAAGATATGGAGAAAAAACACACATTTCACTTGTCCGTGCTTCGAAATTGCTTGAGGTTAGGTTAAGAAGATATAGAGAACACGCTACAAAAATGTATCTAAAATTTTGCATGCAATTCATAACACGCAGTATTTCGCCATAAAAGCTTATTGATCTATATTATATAGCGAGGTTCCGCCTGGGTCATAGCCTATGCTGATTACTAATTGTCCTCCTTTTTTTTAAACTGAAATATGATTAAATTGGATGTGTGTGATTAAATTGCAGTGTGTTCTTATTTCAGAGATCCATTTAATAATAAGTAAAATATGACATACGAGCCATGAACAGCGCTGAAAGGGAGAAGAAACTGAAATGAAAATGTTGCTGTTGTTCTTAAATAAATCTCACAATTCTGCAAACTTTTAGTAGATACGGAGCATTACCTCCTACAGAAAGGCCTACTTGCTAATATTAAAATGTAGCGACGTCATAACATCTAGTCAAATGCTTTTACCAAAAGAATACCATTGCTCAGTAAAAGTATTGATTATTTTATCGCACGATCTTCCGTATTTAACGTTGATTGTCACGCTGGACGACTGGAATTTCGTATCAAACGATTAGGTTGAGAATTTGACGATAATAATGCTTGCCGCCATTAGTGGTATTTTATTGCATTTTTCTGAAATCGAAACTATTTATGTACTTTTAAGTGCGTGAAACTTGTACCAAATATTTTGTTGTATATTTAGATATATAATTTATATCGTTAGACGTATTTTTAAATACGTAAAATCATATATTTTTAACTTAAAGACCTGTTACCTTTGTGCAATAATACCTTAATGTGTGCTGCTCGGCTAGTTTGTTTACACACCCATTTGTTGTTACAGCACAGTTTTATAAGTTTTTGTTCTTGTTTCATTGTACTTTTCGGCTAGTTTTTTGTAAGTGATACTAAGGCTGTAATGGAAACTATAAAAATGGGCCTAAAGTTCATGTTTTGGGGTTTCCAAAGAACGTAAGTTTAAGCTTTTAGTTATACCCTTCATGGTCTGCTCGAAATTACCAAATACTATTTTAATGAACGTGATATGAATTATGTTCTCTTATGAACACAGTTTCAGCAGCCTATATTATATTTAAAAAAAGTGATTAATGAATTCGAAGATACAATTTTGGATATTTACAATAAAAAGTATTTTCTTTGTGAGCTGTTAAACTATCTAAATGAAAACAGCCTTTTGATTTATTTGAAAATTGTAAAAATCACCTAAAAATTGATATTTCAAAAATTTTTCTTAGCAACATTTCAAATACACTTCTTAATAATTATTGTTCTACACATAAAGATAATCTTTTGAGTAAAAAAGGAAACGGGAAACATTTAATAAATAAATATTAGACTCCAACAATATACTCTGTTAGCCAAATGAAAGAACCTGGCTGAAAAGAATGCGGGCAAAAAATGTATCGCATTTTTAGATGCTGCCACATTTTTTTCCCAATAATCCTAATTCATTTTGTGCCTCGTTTCCTATAGTGAATTTACACATTTAAATTTCCTACTTGAATACTTAATTTTGTTATTTTGCTTAATACTACTGTCTTCTATTATTTACTATTTTATTTAAATATAAAAATCCAGAATAAGTATATTATTTATATTTTATTCGTCGTCAAGCTATTTAATTTTTAGCTGTGGGGCAGATTCCTGATTGGTGCCGGAATAGATTATATGCACGTTGACTCAAGACTAACACCTAACTTTTTTACATATTTTAGAATTTCGGCAGCGATTTGCGTTGGTCATAGGCGTGGAAATTGCCGAACTCTGTAGTTATTTATATTATTTGGCTTGTAGGGTCTGGTGACATATAGGTTGTGTCCAGTTTGCAAATATTATTTTTATCTCTAGAATTTTTTATCTCTAGTAAGCCAAAAAATCGAAGAATCCGCCATATTTGAGCCGAAATAATACCCCCAAAGTTCGAGTTTTGACACAATTTTTTAACACCACTTCACAAAAGCTCTAGAAATATAGACAATAAGACAATATACATCTGAAAATCAATTATTGGGTGAAAATATTGACTAGGAGACATTTGCGTCGAATGAGAGGTCTCAGTTTTGTCCCGGTCCTAATTTAAAGCAACTCATAGCCCCATTAAACAAAATTAAATTTTACTTGTAAATATCCTCCCTTTTACTGTCAAATGTCACAATGCCGAAACAGATATTTTTAAGAAGGCACACTGTTGCCAGACGTTTAGTGTAGTTTCGTTAGCAAAATCCATTAGAAAAAATAGTACGCCATGAGTGTATCTACTCTTTCTTTTACTTAAGTGAATGAATGCAAATGCACGCTGATTTTTCAATGCGCATTTGCATTCATTCATTCATCGAAATAAAAGAGGCACTCATTGGATTCTATTCCTAAGTATGTATATAGTCGTCAAATATTTCACTTCATACATGCCTTACGCTTCGTTCGCTCCGGGGGAGCAACCAAGCAAACCTAACCAAAACTAACTCAAGGCATGCCCAAAATGAAGAAAAAAAAACTAAAAAATATTGCCATTTTTGACTGACAAATTTTTATTTTGTTTTTTTTTTATTTTGGGCATGCCTTTGGGTTAGTTTTATTTGGTTGCGCTGGAATAACAGCCTTCAAAACTCGGACTTTTTTCGGGTCAAATGTGGCGGATTCACCGATTTTTTTGGCTTACTAACTACTCTCCAGTGAAAAAAGAAAATCTGCAAAATCGACACAACCTATATATTAGCAGACCTTTAGTTTGATGATATCTTTGAAAATTTTTAACCTTCCTCATGTTTTTCTAGCATTTGGTAGTTATTATACGTGATTTACTAATTTATATATTTTCGGATTACTCTCTAAACTAAACTCTATTCCAAATTAAAATTTTTATTACAAAACAATTCTGACCGTGCTATAAAGAGAGTTTTGAAACATACGTGCTTCAATATAATAAGTTAAGCGACTTTATCGATGTCGTAGATACAAAACCTTCGGTAAACGAACTCTACTTATTACTACAACATATTTCTGCATACATACAACAAGTATTAAAGAATACTATTCTTATTATAAAAATAAGATATTATTATTGACATATGTTGTGCTACAAGACTGTAATATAACAAAACTGCAATTAAATTTGACGTTTTAAACTAATCAATAGTATCAATAATAATATGGTAAGAATATCCATGTGCGCCTATGAGTAGGCAAGATTTTTTACGTGCTACCCTCTTCGTACACTTTCCTAGAATAATACAGTGGACTCTCGATAATTTGCCGCTCGATGATCGGCGACGCCGGATAGTTGGAGGCCACCGCCGCGCCGCCGCTGTGTAGAAATTCTCGAAATGGGAACAGGTAAATAAGTACGTTTTAAATTTCGTGCATTGTTACTAGCCATTTCTCCAAATACATACACACGTAGATATGTATTAGGTACAGGGTGATCCCCTATAATGTCGCCCCCCTTTAACTTTTTTATTTTAAGTGTCTCAAAAAAATTAAAAGTATGGTTATGTAGGTACTGAAAAATACTTTTTTTCTGCGTATAAAAAATATTGAAAAAATGATCAGTATACAGGGAAAAACAAAAAGTTATTTTTTTTCAATGGAACACCCTATATATGAATTTATTTTTCGATTCCTCGTAAAATTCTAAGCATATCTTATGTATGATGTTATACCTCTAGAGTTAGTAGTTTCACAGCTATAAACAGTTGAAAATCGGTACTTTGGCTACTTTTCACCTTGGTAGCAATGAGATCATTAGAGATGGAGTAAAATGAATTTCACATTCCTATCTTAACTTTCCAAGAGCTATCTGATGGTGCTAACTTATGGTACCTACCGAGGTACCAGATTTGGTACCCATGGTACCGCCTGCCAGTTAGTACCGTCAGATAGCTCTTGAAAAGTTAAGATAGGAATGATCTTCTTGCTACCAAGGTGAAAAGTAGCCAAAGTACCGATTTTCAACTGTTGATAGCTGTGAAACTACTAACTTTAGAGGTATAACATCATACATAAAATATGCTTAGAATTTTACAAGGAATCGAAAAATAAATTCATATATAGGGTGTTCCATTAAAAAAAATTACCTTTTGGTTTTCCCTGTATACTGATCATTTTTCCAATATTTTTTATACGCAGAAAAAAATATTTTTCAGTACCTACATAACCATACTTTCATTTTTTTTGGGACACTTAAAATAAAAAAAGTTATAGGGGGGCGACATTATAGGGGATCACCCTGTACATTATTCATATTATATATCTATGCCTATAAAATATAGACACCTTGCTTTTACATACATATTTAAAATCCTACATATACTCGCCGGATAATTTGACGATCTCAATAATTGGCAGGACCGCTGGGCGCAACCAAAGCTTAGAATTAAAAATATAACTTTGTCCCAACACCCACTAATTATCGTCTACTGTACTTTCCTTATATAGCTGGCAACAATGCAAACCAAACAAACCATTATTTTGGGTTGGTATAATGGCTGCAGTAATCCGCAATTAGAGTTATTTTCTTGCATTTTTCTGAAATCGGAACTGTTTATGTGCGTTAAGTGCGTGAAACTTGTACCTAATATATTTAGGTTTACAATTTATATTGTTACAGTTAGGCTTATTTTTAAATTCGTAAAGCTATATATTTCGAAAGACCTGTTGCTTTTGTCGTTTGTGTACAGCCAACAACATCGAGTAGCCTTGATTTCACCGGAACAGCACAGTTTATACGTTTTTGTTCGTGTTTAATTGCATGTTTTGCGGTAACTGATACTTAGTGTAATTATGCCTCAAAAGTGACTGTAATGGAAATTATAAAAATGGACCTAAAGTTTATGTTTTCGGGTTTTCCAAAGCACGTAAGTTTACAACAAAAATGCCTAAAAGCTACACTATTTGAGCTCACAAACAAGACGGAAGTATCTCATGCTCATTTTCCTGAAGGTAGTATAATAAAAAATATTCAAACACTGGTAATTTTTTTACAATAGATCTACCAACGAAGGCTAAAGAAGACTGTACACGATCTATTTTTTTGAGGAGCACAAAAAACATACATTTTGCTAGTTTATTGTCAAATTTCCTGCAATTAAACTATCAAAGATTGGAAATTTCAAACAGACCCACTTGAAGATAAATTTGGTAAAGACAGGCAAATGGGAAGAGACTTAGAATTCAATATATCTTAACACTTCAGTCTCGCAGTTACCTGATTATGACCGAGATAAAAATTGCCCTCAACAAGACTTTTCCCAAATTATAACTTTATTATCTCCAATTTTAATAAATGATGATCACTTTTAGGATATCAAAGATGTATTACCATTAATTGCATATTTAGGTGGGTATTGTTGATATATTACGTAAAAAAACTAAAACATGACAGCTGTAAACAAAAATTGGTATATGACGAGCAATTTAAGACAATTTTGATTAAATTAATCGTGGAGGACTTTACGTAAATATAGATGTTTTTGATGTGTAAACATCTTACGCGGCGGTATGAGGGTAAATGGGACGGAAGTGTGGGAACGGAAATGCGCAAAGCAATTCTAGCCGCTAGGACGGTATTATATACAATTTTGTCATTTAAAATCATTTTAAACGGATTTTAGACGATAAAAAGCATATTTTAAATTAAACGAACCGTCAAAAGTATTATTTTTTAATTATTATATTCGCAGTGTATTTGGATCCATAGCACAGCGTATTTTTAATGGACGATTGAATTTAAAATTAATTTTCGCTTCATAATCCTCGACAAATTCGTCGGAAGCCACGGCTATCGGCCTAAAGAAGTCAGAATTTTCGGATTTTTATACAATTTTGCCATTTAAAATCGTTTTTAAACGGATTTTAAACGATAAAAAAGCATATTATTATTTTAAATTAAACGAACTGTCAAAAGTATTATTCAGATGCCCAGACGTTTAAAACAATTTGTCATAGCCCTCTTCTAAAATTTAAAAAAGTCGGATATTGACTTTCCCAAATCAAAGAATGTCGGGCCACGATTAGTAGGTAAATAAGGTGTGTCCATATGTTGATGTTATTCCTGGTGGCATTAGACTTTCGTGTCGAATTGCAGTGAATTAATCCAGTCCGAAGCTGCCAGAAAGTATTATTAAAGAATCCTAACTAATATTATAAATGCGAATGTGTTTGTTTGTATTCTATGAACAAGCTAAAATGTATGGGTAACGGCCATAGCACGTTGAAAATACCACTTCTCGTCCGCTCACTGAACTTAAGCAACGTCGGGCGTGGTTAATACTTGGATGGGTGACCGCTTGGGAACACAACGTGCTATTGTCATTTTTTTACAACCGATGTCGTTATAGGATATGTTTACACATCAGTCGCAAGTACTAGCAGACTCGCTCATTTTTTTTATAAAATGTAAATAAAACTGAAAGCCTGCGTGTATACAGAAAATTTAAGTTATACAATTTATCATCCCAAAAATTCATTTTACAGACGTACCGACATTAGGACTCTTTTATTTTGTTTTTTATATTTTTATATAGATTTTTTCATAAAATTATATTCAATGAAAGATAAAATATATATGTATTAGATTATAGATATATTTTTACGTTAGATCTAAAATGAATAGTTGAAATAAAAACTGAGAGTGCTTATTTTATTTTTAAAATTCTCTTTCATATACTTTTTATGGGAAATCAAAATCTATAAAAAAATTGAGCGATTCTGCTAGTACTCGAGACACTGATGTGTAAACATATGTCCTATATCGACATCGTGGACATGAAAATCTAAAACCGCCCTAGCGGCTACCTTTTTAGAAGCGCCACTTGAGTCGCCACTGCAATCGCGGCCGTCCTAGATTAGCTAGCTCCTCAATGCTCATGTGTTATGATGTCACATCAACATTTCCGTCCAACTTGCCGAGATTTACCCTCATACCGCCGTGTAAGATGTTTACACATAAAAGATAAAAGCTCTTATATTTGTATTTAAATTATTAATTTTTCTTGTATAAAACTAAGGTAAACGCACTGTAAAAATAAATATGCCACAAGCTGTTGGTTATCAGATTCGTACTTAGCCACGATATTTTCCGTAATAGCAGCACATTTCATTTAGTTAAAAATAGAACTTGATAGTTTGTTGAGTTGATTTAGCTACTATATTGCCGTTTTGCTTTCTTATTATAAAGCAGCGAACAAATTAATATCTTCAAAATCTGGGTTTATATCATAATTATTGAAATAGTTAGGTAGGCGACGATTTCTTATACTTTTCTTTCTAACCCAAACTAACCCGAT